>JAPMUY010001186.1:0-174471 GCA_026901105.3 Galaxias olidus
AGAAGTTTACTCAAGTGTGATATTAGTAAACTTATTCTAAACTAAAAATAAGAGAGTATGCTTTTAGTTTACTTTTATATACTTAACGGAGTTCATTCTTACCAAATTATACTTAAGTATACTTGGCTTAGTATACAGAAAAGTCTAAGTATGTACTAGTATAAAAACTAGTAGACTTATAGTTTACTGAGAGTATACTTAAAAGTGCACTTCCATAAACGTAAAGTGGGCTAGAAGTATATAACTAGTAAGCTGTTGTATGTCAGCCACGGTGAGTTAAATATCTGGACGTTGTTCATTTACTTTCCAGCATTACTTCTCACCAACTAAGAGACAACGAAGCGTGAAATCATCACTCAGACAAACGTACTGCACTATTGCCAGTTGCGCTGCAAAAGATAGTCGTGAAGCCGTCACTTGACTTTTGACCTCTTGAACCTGTCCTGATAGGCCATTGGGGAAATATATTTGCATATATCCCAGCAAGCTCTTCGATGTAATACTAATAATAATTAAATTTATTTGGATTGCGATTTACGTTCCAAGAACAATCTCAAAACGATACAATACTGCTTAAACGTACGTAGTAAAAGATATAACGCATATGCATTTTTTTATTTAGCAACCTTGACTCTGAACATCGTACTCATTAATAAACACCCCTTCAGTTATTTCGGGTCAAGAATTTTAACCTGCGTTGTCTGCTATGCCTGGACTTTGTCGAGAACTAATAGCACATGACCTATCAAGCACAGGAACAAAATGGGTAGACACGAATGCAGAGGCGACAGGTTGATATCTACTGTAACTGTTGGCCACCGTTTTAAGCTTACTTAAAAGGAAGCTTAGTATGTTTATAGTATAAAAACTAGTAGACTTATAGTTTACTGAGGGTATACTTAAAAGTGCACTTCCATAAACCTAAAGTGGACTAGAAGTATATAACTAATAAGCTTACAGTATACTTATAAGTTCACTTGTAGTATACTTTAAAGCTTACTAATGTTACACTAGAAATATACTTAAAAGTGGGCCAATTTAGTCCCAAGAAGTACTAAAACAGTATACCGCAAGTACACTACTTTGTGTATTGATGTTAGTATACTTACTACATAAAGTATACTTGAGAAATATACTTGAAGTTCACTTAGGTTTACTTGATAACATTTACTTGAAGTATACTTCTTTTTGGTAAGGGAGAGGCTACTTAATCGTCATGACCCATCTACTTCTATCTTTTATATGTATTTTCAGTTTCCTTCTGTGGCCACTCGTTTTGCAATAGACAATTAGCAACATGACACCACAGCTAGCATGCACCATAGCTAGCATGGCACGGAACATCATAACTCAAGTTTGAAAATGATGGACACAGTTTCTTGGTTTCTGATACATCAGCAGTCTGGAGACAGGAACTGTTACAGAAGCAACAATTGATGCCTGTCCCATAAATTTTTTTTTCTTTACCATAAATATTTTGTGTATTAAACAAAACGTTGGTTAGTGTGATAATAGAGGCAAGGAACTCTTTAAAGAACCTTTTTTCCACAGTGATATGAATCTTGTGGTCAGTGGTCACATCATGAAATTAGAGAAAGCCTCTGCAGTTGCACAGTCATGGAAATAAATCTAATCAAGTGAAATGGCTTTAAAAAAAAGATTTCCTGCAATTTGCCCTTCTTTGTTTTCCAGACCAATACTTTAGTCATGCCCATGAAAGAAATATGACAAAAATGATTGGAGTGTTAAATGCCCTTTAAGTACCAACAGTCAGAAAGATGGTGTTTATAGAACCATCTGCCCTAAGTAAATCTGCAGACTGAATCAAACTGAATATTTAAAAATATGATTTTATTTAGTACTAAGTAAATAGTGTTTCCCACTTGCACTATAGTATGTGATTTATTCTACAGTGCTATCAAAGTGTTGCTCTACTTCACAGATAAAGATTAAACAAGTACTTCTCATAATCTTTTCTTTTCTTTTATGTTTTTTTGAGGATCTTTCCATATTTGTTGATAAGCTAAAACATTAGTGCGCTTAATCTTCAGTTAGTTCCAAAAGTACTGAGACTTCCATGAATGTCAGCAGGACGTCTTTTTATAAATGTCCAACTGTAAAATGGTTGTTATTTCTTTCGGAGTACCAAGAGAGTGTTCTCCTTCCCATTGTGATGGATTGAAGTGAGTTAAAACAGCAGGTGAGTCATTGTAGGGGCCCCTTTATTAGCTTGGAGTGCAGCACGCCATCAATTGTCCACATCGGTTTTGTGTAAGGACTAGCAAGTCAATAGGGGACTAAAACTGCTAAAATTGAAAAAAGAAAAAGAAAAACATATATATATATATATGTATGTATATATGTATGTATATATATATATATATATATATATATATATATATATATATATGTATATATATATATATATATATATATATATATATATATATATACATTTGTCCAGCTAAAACTGCTAAAACACTACTCCATGGGACTTTTTCATTCATTTATATCTTAAAATACCAACCTGTGATGTCATTAGGCTCTCAATATGGAACCCCAGCATCCCACAATGAAGCTGATTTTATACTTTATCCAAGTGAGAAAATCAATGTTTGACTGGTATCACTGTATAATATGCAAATGAGGCATTTGGAAAGGCATGGTTTAAATGACTTGACTAGAACTACGATAGCCATGACCATCAAAACAGTCAATGCACATGTCATGGTCCTGAAAGTGAAGTAAAAAAAATTGCTAGACTAAGTAATGTTTAGTACTTTTAGGAATTGGCACGTTATTGATACATCATCGACAGAACAGTACACCAAGGCGGCCCCAAATGTCTGCTGGAAGAGGTCAACCATGTTTGCTCAAAGGTGATACTGCCATGGTTACGTAACATGCTTGCGATGAGAATTATGTAACCATGAGCTCAAAAAGGTGGCTGTTCTGTTATGAGGGAACTCAATGGTCAGGATTGGCAATACTATTGTTTCTGAAATAAGCCAGGTGCCGCATGAGGTTAAGTGCTCTGGTTTATTATAGAACTATAAAACATTGGAGGAAAACAATCATTATGAAATATAAAGGAACAATATGGGAATATTATGCCGTTTCTACATTAAGCTTAATACTCAAACTATTCTTTTATAGGTACAAATTTCTCATGTCCATGACATAGCTACATATAAATTATGTGTTTGTGTGTATGGGTTGTGTGCATCTGCATAACTGTGCTCAATCATGACATTAAGTCAGAAGAAGCAACGTAATGATTCCAGTGACCTTCCCATGACTAAACCAGTTAATGGTAGGTATCATCTAACAGCAATCACAGGAACCCTTCCTCTCTCTCTTCTATCGAAATTGTATTTTCATTATTGAGATGCAATCATTTGGGAATGACTTCCAGACCCACAGTTTCCCGTTGCTGTGTGAAGTGCCCAAATGTGTGTTCTATAAAAAGACTTATATAGCAATATTACACAAGTTTCACCCTCTAGTGAGACAAACTTCATTCTCCCTGATCCCCCTAAAAAAATGTACCATCATCGAATAAAAATGCTTTTGTATCAGCAAAAAGTGTTTCATATTTCAATTTCAGAAGTGACAAAGGAATGTTTCAATTTAATTTCAGACAAAATAGACTTGGAGAGAAAGAAAGGGGGAAGCAAAAGAGAGGAGAGAGCGAGAGATTTCTAATTCCTCAACTGAAAGGAGGAGGAGCTCTGGCCTTGGGTCCCTGGGCACAGAAGGAGCTGCAAAATGGTTGAGGCTGCACAGCACACTTTAAAACCTTAGCAAAAATAATTAAGAGCCGTGATCCACATACACAAATATATTGTACTACTAAGTAACCTGTTAAAGACTGAATGAGTCTTGGCAGTGTGCAATCACACCATAAAAAATGTTTTGCCTTTCATATCCAACCAGATTTTTTAAAGCAGATTTCGTTTGACTGAATACTTGAGTATATTTAAATCACACATTCAAGCAGTAGCTTGTTCTTTATCATCCACATACCTACTAAATAACAAACAAAACCCTTTCATGGAAACAGTTAGTAAACTGTACCTTTGATATCTATAATTTTGGGATGTTGCAAACCATAAACCTTTCCTAAACGAAGCACTGAGCTTCACATCCAACAATGCCAGATCAATTTGAGGTAGTTGCTCCGCTCTGTTAGAGACACTACTATGCAATCAGTGGACAGGCCAGATTTTCTAAGTCAAACACGTTTTGAAGTAAGAAGAAAATGGATAATTTGCTCCACTTTGATGCACATTTGTCTAAGACACTTCAGGGCAGACATGATCTCTCCAAGGGCTGAAGAATACCAGAATAGAATTTGAGGCTTATTATTAAATCCAGCTTTTGGTGCTGGCACACAGGCACTGTCTGTGATGCAGCGCCTTTAGGGGCATTTAGGGTAAGGAATTCATTCTCTGTGCACGTTGTCGTGTGGGCTGGAGTCTTAAACGCCTTCTTGGGAGATCTTCTTAGGGAAGAACCATATTGTTTGTCACTGTCTCTCATGTTTCCTGCTTCAAAGTGTGTTTTTGTGATCTTGATACATGTTGGTAATCATGCTCAATTCGTAATCACATAACCTGAAGTGTACATACCTTCACAGACTGTTTAATGAAGCTCCAGGTTCAGTTCAGTGTGTGTCATGGCTGATGCAAAGCCATTATGTTACAAAAAACCACACAAAAACGGATGATACTTGTCAAGCCATGCCCACAAACAGCTCCTAAATAAATGATAAAATAAGGAATATATAAAATAATTTATGGCAAATCGAGATTTTTTTTTACAACCCTCCCACTCTGCCTGTGGGCTTAATAACGCTTACTGGAGTTCTTAATTAAAGCTATAATAGGTAGTATCATTGAAGGGGGTGATTTTGGCGACCCCCACCGTTTGTTTGGGGTAATTATTTTCCCTATCCAAAAGAAGACATGCAGGATGTTTGTGGTCACTGCCTAGTGCTAGCACGATCAACGACTATACTCCAAGTTTGGGCATCTCTTACCCTCGGTTCAATTTGCGAGCTTTAGAAGAACTGTTTGCTTTTCCACGGCCTAGAGAACCATGTCATTACGTCAGTGTATACGTCAGTATACGTCACTGCTTTCGCAGCAACGCAAGGCTCAACAGCAATGGCGGACAAGCCATTAGCTAGCCACTCTAGTGAACTGAAATTGCTTTTTCAACTACCCCGTTCTTTATTTATTTAAAGACATGCCTGGACTGCCCTTTTTCATTTTTGGCAGATCACGTCATATTGACAGACTATCTGGTGTGGAAAATAGTTACACTTTTACCAAAGTGTACCTTCTTCATGGACTCGGCTGTCAACTTCACTTCACTGTTGATTGATCAGCTGGATTAAACGAAATCCAAACATTCAAATCAAGACATGAACTCTAAGGGGAGAAGTAAACTGCTTCATTAAACACTGGAATTTGCTAATGGTTTGATAAGGATTGTTACATGGTCTGTTCCTCTGGGGCTATGAAAAAAACGAGAGTTGATTAGGTAATATATCCTCTCTGAGTTCAAGACGTTCAATAAATGTGTTAACTCTCCCTCCTATGCTATACATCACATGCTGTTGGGAATGGATGCCATCCAAATAAAGTACCATAAAGTTCCAGTACATGCTCAACAACGGATGGAAGTGTGGAGTATGGCTGTGTGAGGCGAGCGCTTTGCTGAGGGCCTTTCCTGAGTGATCAGAGCAAGGGCCCCAGTGGCACTGACACTCCATAGTCTGGCACCCAGTGTTACACACTCATGTTTCCCCAATCATCTCCTCTCTTCCTCTCAGCAGAAGGGTCTTTTGTTGATTTATCGGAGTCTTGAGCACTCCCATGTTTATGCCTCGTACTCTGGCTGACACCATCTGCTACTAATCTGTGTGTCAGTCGTCGCCTGCACACGGAGAGGCCGAAAAAATGCTCATGTGTGGAGGAGTCGAACACGTACATCGATAACATTGTTTGGCTTTCCCCTCAACACACTGCTACTGGGTATTCCCCCTGCGGTATTATCGGCTTGGTCTTAACTAATATGTACTATTGAATGTACCCCCTGCTGTATTACCGACTTGGTCTTAACTAATATGAACTATTGAAAGTTAATTTATCAAGATACTTGAAAAAGGACATCTGTTTTTTTTGGTTTTGCGTTTATGTCAAGTTCCACCATTTACTGAAACAGCTTACCTGTCAAATTTAGATTTCACACTACTCTTACAACTCATTTAGGATACACTAAATAGGACCCCTTGACTGCCAAGGATTTACACGTTTGAAGCATACAGCAGCAAATATGTTTTTAGTCAGGGATGTAGCACTCTTATGAAGTAGCTGTCAGCCATGACAAGCACACATCATGTGTGTTCACATCCAATGCTGCTGTACGTTTATTCCCCCGCCCCCATCACTGCAGATGTACAGGAGGCTGTCTCAGAACATGTTGGGGAAAACTATTTGGGCCTGTCCTTGCCATGTGTTTAAGTACAATGTCTTTATTCTCTCTGGTAGTGTGCACCCTTACATTTCACAGTACATCATAAGCCGTCTGCTTTAAGACAGAGCATAAGTCATTTACAGTTCATGGGGAAGAGATGATCCTAGCAATGCTTGAAAAACAAACAAAACCCCATGACAATACTTTAACAGATATAGAATGATCGACAAGATTCCTTACCTACCTTTTATGGTTTTTAAGATATATTATATCTGAAAGTATCTACCGCATAAAGTACAGTAGATTAATGTTGAATCATAGTTAGCAACTTCATAAAGCATCTGGAACTTTAGACAAGCCTCATATTAGGAATCACTGTTAGAGAAGAACAAACCAAGCGGATAGACTTTGAGGGACTGTGAGCACGCACGGGCCCTTGAGAGTGAATTTATGAATGCTGGTAAAGGAGAGCCATCGCTGATTATTCTGGATTCCCTTCAAAGTTTTCCAGAGGGGTTTCCTGGACAGGGAGAGAAGTGCTAGGAAAACGTTACATTGGAGAGGTCGGACAGGGGTCCAATGGGAAGGCCAGGGGGAGCCTGTTTGAAGCGCTGGACAGGCCACAGCCAATTTATTTCAGTGCCAGTGTTGGAGTTCGGGGAAAACTCCGAACTCCACACAGAAATCCTTGGAAATGCATGACAGTTAAGGAAAATTTACCTGGAGTAGAGAAAGTGAAAAAGAGAAATACGGAAAGAGAGCAGTCAATGAATGTCACAATGGAGAACCGTCCATTAGCAATACTTCACTTCGTTATTCTGAAAAGCAACTTGTCTTTGGTTCCTGATTGAAACAGGGTCCTCAGGGGGAAAAGCGTGGTTCAGGAGTAAAAAAAATGTCCAAGAGCACTACACTCAGACCTTGGCCCATTTTCCCACTGATGAGTGTGTGTGGTTGTCCCTGAAATTGTTTCATTCGCAACTGTATATTCACATCATTCCAGCCTGGTGAGATCAGACCAGGGCTCTGCCCTATGACCTCAGAAACGAACAGTCAAACACATTTTAACCAACATTATATATATTACACATGGCAATCCCTAGTCTGCTCATTTACATCTGCGCAATTTGGTTTAATGTGTGTTCATTAAAAGCATATGTTTAGGCACTTGATATATAAACCTCTTCAACGTTAGCAGAATAAAATTATATCTGTAGAAAAAGTTGAAAGATAATTAAAATATGTTTATAAACACAGGTGTGCTTGAATGTGCCTGATATGGCCTACTTCGAAATATTCTGGCCACCCCGGACTTATCTTGTAGAGATGCGCATACTCCCCAACACGAGAGCTTGATCTAACCCCCCCCACACCCCCCGCAGAAAAAGATAAATAAAGAACAGGACAAAAATAAATCTTGGAACTGCATTTGAAAGTGTTTGGCAGAAATAGGGATGATGTTGGATATGGAGTTGGCCACATCTCTCCTCCAGGACAGGTTATTCAGAGTGGCAAGTTGTTGGAAGGCCTGCTAGTATTACATTAAGAATCTGGTTCTGAACATTTAGTTGGCAGTGTTGTGGTGGGGGTTGCAGAGACATAAATTAGTTTAAAGCTTTTAATGTTGCTGCTCCCCCTTCATAGAATTGAGTTGTTTGCGACAGTAACAGAGCTACTGGACGTGCAGGTTTTGTAGTTTGTTGTTGAGGCTGAGTCAAGGGTGGATGCAATTCATTTAAATGTTGTTGTTGTTTTGCCTCTTCTAGAAGGTTAATTTTACATGTAACATTTTCATTTAAGATAACTATATAAGAACTGAATTCCTGTGTGTCCTCCCACATGACAAGTATGATACATGATGTAGCCAGTAGCAAGCTTATCAGATAAAAGAGAAGGCCGTTGAAATGTTTCACAAGTTATACAGTTTCATGTGATTGCTTAACATATACAAACGGCATTTTAGGGACACACACGCTTTCAATTCACAATAACAAAGCTGTTACATTTTAAAATAAAAAAAATCACGAGTTCCTTAACTGAAATCCTAGATTACATTTTTTCAGCGTACGCTTTCTCCTGTTCATATCAAAAGTTCCATCACAACAAATGTAGAAGATAAATGTTCACGTTTCATAAATGACTTATTTAATTAAACAAAATATTTAAAACACTAAGTTCAGAATAAGACTATCTTGTCTCAGGAACACTAAAGCTCTTGGTGACAATATGCAGGCAACCTGACATGCCAATCAATGTGGTATAACACACACACACACACACACACACACACACACACACACACACACACACACACACACACAAACACACACACAAGGCACAGTCTTTTCTAGTTAAACCTCAAAAGTGCAGTTCCTCAGTTCTTTGTGAAGATCTGGCACGATGCACGATGTTTCAGGCACAGATGCATTTGTGTTTGGTCTGACCTATATGGCACCTTGTGCTGTAGCTGAGGATGACCAGAGATGGGTCTTCATGGGGAATCTGCCTCAGTATAAATTAAACCACGCACTCCAAACAGACTGAACAGATCAAAAACAGTCTTATGCAGTGATAGGAAACGTTCTCATTACACGCTGAAGGTCCAGAAAAAGAAACCTAAAGCATCATCTATGGATCTATTTCTGGGAGCTGTGGCCTTGTCAAAACTGACCATTTTACTAATCCACTAATACATACAGAAAACAGCTGTCACAGTCCAAAGAAGAGTCCACTGTACTGGAAGCTGGTATTGGATAACCCATTCAGGTTTCAGCAAAACACTATTTGTAGAACGAGTACAATATTTCCCAGCCTCTAAGGGAGATAAGTATTTTCAATTGAGAGCAGGCCTGACAGAGCTCGGAAAGGGGCCCACCTCTTGGTGACTGGGGACTTACTTAGCCCCACAGACAGAGGTTAACATGGTGAGAGCTGCACATCTCCAGAGTGGTTCACATTACTGCAGTCGTGTAAACAAAGCATTTAACATCAAGCCATTTGGTAGTGAATGTTCAGTTGTAGATGGTAGAGGTGAAGTGTCTCTGTGACCTGTGTAAGCCAACCTGGTTTACAGCCACTGGAAAAAAAAACTCTACTTTTAACGTCAAAGAACAAAGAATGTTAATGTGTTGAGTTAGAAAGCAGAGATGCTGAAGACATCACTAACTGGAAGTTCGACAACATGTAGTCGTTCCACAACTCTGTCCAAGTGTCTTTGAGGTAGACTGTGAACCATATCTTGCTCCTGGGCCACGTAAAGCTGCCCGTTTGCCATCACTTAACTAAAAAGTCAAATTCCCTATTACCCAAGTGTTCCATGGAACAACCTGCAGGTATTGCATAGCATTGCAAGTGCCACCAATACACAAACTCAATGTGGTTAAGTGGTGAACAATATTTAGAAAGTTTCTACTTGCTGCTACTCTTTCTTCCTATAGAAAAGTTGATAAAAGAGTACTTAATGTACTGTATTAGTCGTTATTTATTTATGACATTTTATCAGACTTATAGTGTGGATCACACCGTTCGATGACTTTCAACTTCTGTCTGGCTGACTCTTCATTCTACACCATATCCTGACACAGATTGCAATTAGATTTACACATGGGTTTATACAATAAACACCTATTGGATCTTTACTGCAGTTTGGACTCATTTTGACTCTAAGACATTTTGACTCACCATTATATTCTATATATTGATTATACGTATATCTCAACATCTTGAGTTTAATGTCTGCACTTTCCCCCCTGAAATTGGGACCTTTATTTTTGTGGTTAAGGACTGCTTGTGTAAAATAACAGTCACCAGTTTCAAGTGGAGGATGTTTAAAACTGTGTTACCCAATTGCAGTTACTAAGGCAGGGCTTATTTGGACTGAGATTTCAGTTCACAGTTTAATTAGATAGATGGTTTATTTTGGGAAGGTAATAGTATAATTGTGTCATGTGGTTGTCCATTTATTTTAGGAGTGAGAAAGTAAACCTTGAGAACTATAATTTGTCTATTTACAGTATAGTAAGTATATAAACTAAACTATTCAGTTGTTAAAGCAGAGTTGTATACTACTGCTAACATGACTGCTACCTCTACCAAAAACAGTACTGTTTTAAATTAAAGAGAGATAGTGAAAAACATTGTGTGCTGTAATGTAGGAGTAATTTAATGCAATATTTCGAAATTCCATTCAATCTGTAAACACTAAACGAACAGACAAACAAAGACTTTCTACTTGCCCTTTGAGTTTTAGCGGGGTATTTTTATCGGATGGTTATGAACCACGGAACTAGTTATTTTTATAGATATGTACTGGGAAAAGGGCTCCTGGAGATTCTTCAACTGCTAGTATGAAGTGCAGATGTCCATAAAGCAGAAAAGATGGGCACCAGCAAACCTTTTGAAACAAACAGTTTAAAGAGTAAACTCTAGAGTCTGACAGTTTGCTTTGCTTTGTTGGCTCGATTGTTGATCAGAAACAGATATTGATGCACCATGACTAAAAAGGAGTCCTATTGATCTTTGACTTGATTAAGAACCCTCAGATGATAAGGATCACGACCTGCAGCTACAACAGATGCCCCCGAAACCTGCTCTTTCAACAAAAATATCAGTGTCTACGGTAAAGTACCTTCCCTATGTGTTAAAGCAATGTCGAACTGCAGTATATCTCCCTCTACTCCTTATCCTCACATACAGTTCACATCTGTGTTTATGTGTTCCTGATAAGATGTGTTTTACTTCAATATTCAGCCATTATGTGTGGACATAAGACCACAAGTAGGCAGACATTCATTTCAACTGCATGAATAATTGAAAACCACATCCATGCTTTGCTTCATGGCTCCTGTTTGTTTATAAGGAACATTTCAAAGGTATTATTTATGAGTATTTATCTTGTACAGAGGTAGAGGGAGCTAGGTTGAGTTAAAAGAAACTGTCAGGAGAACAGTGAAACTATCACAGACATGTAAATCTCAAATCATATGGATGGGTGTGGGAAGGTCTGTGCGTGCACAGCAGTCATAGAAACAGCCATGATGATATGGTGGGTGTTGTGCTGCGGTCCGGTAATCCTGGCGTGGTCACCCTTAGGGCCTCGGCTAGAAGTGTGGAACCAGCTGCAGGGTTCTCTCACCGCAGCACACAGAGTTGCGGTTCCCGCTGTCAGTCTGGGGGCCCGGGCACTCTTAGGAGAGAGAGGCACCGTCACTGGGCCGAAACAAACTCAGCTTCCCATCCAGGGTCCCCGTCAGCAGCTGGGACAGAAGGAGAGGAAGACAGAAGATGGCCTAATCATGTTAAACACTGACTGAATCCAAAGGAGGGTGAGGACTCAGGAACCATGTTAAACAGCGTGCTACGGAATTGAACTCTTCAGGATGTCTCCTTTGATTGGGACTAGAGAGCATTGCATAACGGCCCACCTGCTCCTCTAATAGAGTGAAGTGAGTTTAGTGCCTAGGCTAGGCTGTAATGTGTTTCCAAATCTTTAAGAGCAGATCACTAAAACAAAACAAAAAAGACACCTGGCATCAACATGGTTATGAACCGTTACATCAGAAGTGTGGCTGGGGGAGATAAACCAGGACTGGGGCTTTACATTAAACTGACATACCCACAATCTCCAAAACACCCCTCCACACACATACTCCGTGGGAACATACACACACACACACACACACACACACACACACACACACACACACACACACACACACACACACACACACACACACACACACACACACACACACACACACACATGAATGCATAGTTAAAAGGAGCGCACACACAAAACACACACACACACACACACACACATACACACACACACACACACACACACACACACACACACACACACACACACACACACACACACACACACACACACACGTAATCACCGCTCAGCTGGATTTCTTAGAGAACAGGGAGGGACCATAACCTTATCTCTCGTCATTAGCCAATGAAGCGGACCAGGGCAAGGGAGCATTACCTCACCGCTCTGGCAGCCAATCAACTGCAATAGTAAAGGGAAACTTTCCATTGGGCTTTCGTAGCAACCATCATGGTGGACCTTCATAGCTGCTGTTTGAGGGTGTGAAGGGTGTGAAATGGATGGTAGACGTAGCGTTCAATGCTACTCTGTGACCTCCGATTAAGCAGAAAATGGCTTCCACACAAAAGTATGCATTCAAGACATTCAAGACCAATCCACATTACCATAAACGGTCAGGACCGTCAAGCCACAACGTATTCCTTTTCTGGTATCATTCGAAATTTGAAAATGGCTTAAATATCCGACTGTCAAAGAGCATTGCTATAGAAAATAATGCTATCAAGTATCGTAAACGCCTGATGTTTATTAGAGTCACAGACAAGATGTTCTTTCCATGTACCCGAAACAGTAAACTAGATTTAGTATCGAGGAGTTATCAGCGCGAAAATCTTGGCGGTCCTCAGAACATGTTAAGTGCCGGTGACAGGAAGGGAGTCGGCAGAGTTTGAAAGGAGGACAACTCAAAGATACATGGGCTGCCCTGGGGCTACTGATCTCTGTAGCAGCCCCTCTCTAACCCTGGCACACAGAGAGAATATACAGCCTTGTGTCGAACCAAAGGACTAGGAGTCTTTGCCACCATAGGAAAGCACAGACCCCTAAAGTACAGTACATCCACTAAACCCATGGATCCTTCCGTAGCTCGAAATTTTTTACATGGAATTTTGACTAAGGACGTTGACTATGGCCCTTGATGAGCCCGTCCATCACCATGAACTCTGGCTCACTGAACGTCATCCACAGAAAAGCTGGCCTTCGGCGGCATGACCCCTAGGCTCCTGAAATATGTCAGTAAACCTCTCCAGGGTTAAAGAGCGGCTCCAATAGCGACCACATCTTCTCCTTTTTCCTTCCATGCCATCCAAACACATAAAGGACCTGTGAAAGCCTATGTTTCTGTTCCTGATCGTGGTATTGCAATCCTTCCACCTCTTTAAAACTATTTACCAAAAAAAAAGAAAAAAGAAAGAAGCTCTTTAGGAGCTATTAACGTGTGCATGGCCGTGATATTTGGAGTTCAGGGGTGAATGGGAGCCACTCTGGACATGTGGCAAGAAGCCCTGTTGGGCTGTAACTACTGACATGTGCCCCTTTTAACTTCTTTCAAACTCAAAGTGATGGAGGCTGGGAGCCCCTCTCCAGAGAGGGGCTCCCAGGCTCCATCACTTGGGTTTGCAAGAAGCCCTGTATATAAACATACATATAGTTTTACAGTTTACTTCTTTTAGGATGATATTTGTAATTGCGGCACTGCATATTTTGTCTCAGGTAACACCATTTTGGGTCTTTTTTTGTAATGAAATGTTTAATCTAAGTTTTAGTTTCAAATTTTTTTTATGAACCATGTGGCTTGCAAAACAAATATTTGTACGCTTTCCTAAACATAAATCAGAAATAGAAATTGTTCCGAGCAGCACCAATGTTACATAACCTAAGTTATTGTAGGGCTTACTGGCTCAACATAATGGAAGAAAGAGGCATAAATCAACAGTTCAAAGCAAGCAGAGCAAAGATGATTGAGTTTGTAATGTGAGTTAAATTTTCAGTGCCGGACACTGCTATGAATTATCAGCATTCCAATCGATTGAAAACGGCCTACGAGTCAGAGTGATATGAACCAAAGTCAGAGCTTTGAAGATTCCACGACTGATGTGATGTTCCTCCCGTGGACGCCATTCATCAGGAATGGAGAACGGAGTCTTCCCAGAATGGCCAAGGATATTCCATGCTGTAAGAACAGATGGGGGGGGGGGTCCATTAGAGAGAAAGAGCACCACCGGCAAACGCACAACTTAGTCTAAACCTCTTGGTTTACGGAGGCACCTGGGCTGTCTGCGGGGGAGGATTAAGAGTCCACGTGAAGGACAGGTGGAACGGAAATGTATTGTTGGTTGCTAGGAGAGAATGATAAATGTAATCCACCTGATTCTATTTGGAATTTGGCTATCGTCATTTTAGTACAATATTTCCTATTGCTAATACAATCTATTAGAAGTGATAAAAACATAAAATTCCAACCCTATTCCCTCACAGTTTTTTATTAATGATGCCAGTTCAATAGTCCTGACACAGATTACATGTGTATGTAGCAGGGCATTATCTCTAAAGGATGCCACACAACAAATGAAATTATCAGTATTGATCTCTGTCTGTACTTCCCAGGCAGAGGGGCTGTGTGCAAAGGCAAATCCCTTTAGGTGGGTCCTGGATAGACCCATCTGGGAGAGTGGAAACAAAAGGCAGTGGAATGTCGATCCCATTATGCTCAGAGAATTCCTGCTGCTGGAGTTGTGCTCGGAATGTTTTTTGGAAAACATTTTAGGACATACCTGAAGCTAATACCTAATTCCTGCCCTTCAACAATCCACAACATCTCCATCACCTTGATAAACCATGTGCATCAACTGTTTGATCAAATGTTTAAAAAATAACCAGTCATTGTGTGATACATATCAAATTGCCTTTGTGTATGATATGTGCTACCCAAATACATTTGATTTGATTCGATATGCTATTGGTGCATCATGTGACTATTAGCACAGCTGCATTTTTTAAATATAGGCTGCAACATATATGCAGACCAGTCAAAACCACACCTGAACGCTAATTACTGGCTACATTTTAAACGATCTCAAATGGTATTGCGGAACGAATCTTTTAACAAATCACAAAACATTTACTTGCCACAAAGTCAGCAGGAGGTCTGAGAAAACGCCATACAGTGAGGAGACTTGATTCTGAACAAACAGTATCGTTGAAATATATATACATATTGGCGTGGCTTCCTGCTCTCTCAGAGTCCTGTCAAAGCAAAGGCCATGGCCTGGTCTGCTTAGTGGGCCTCACACTCTGCTGTGACATTCTTGAACAGCCAACGGAGACTCACTCTGTGTTTGCTGTCTGACCGCCATGAACGGGGGGGCATTTTCCGGCACTCTCCGGAAACCGTGAGGTTTAAAAAACAAATTGGACGAAATTAGAGACGTGTGAATAGCTTGTCAAACCGACAAATGGACGAGACAAATTAACACCACGGATGTGATTCCACTCGGCAATAGGCTGCCAGCACCTGCTGCATCGTTTTCTCCCCGGTCCCATTCCACAGCTTGGATCAGAGACAGTCATGGATTTGCTGGAAGAGCCATTGAGATGATTCATCCCTGGGTCATTTTCCCTGTCGTAATGACAGTCACTTAGAAGGTTGTTTTTTTCCTCTTCAGGAGACAGCTGCCAGTGTCAGAGAGGGGTCACACTCCAGCTCTAACTTCAACACACTGATCGCAAGTATACCTGAGGGACAGGGTCTGGCTATCTCATGAACGCATTCTCTCTGAGGTTTGGTAGGTGGTCTGAATGAAAGCATGTGTTGGACAGTGAGTTGAGGTCACGTAGTGGCCTGTCATGGGGTCCTATGAAAAAGACACACATCAACTTTCTGTTCGCAGAAGTTACGGGAGAGAGTATATGAAGGCCAAACGTCTCTCCTTTTGGATCCGTTACTTTGCCTGCTTCCTTCCTTTTAAACACAGCTTTCGGATAAAAAAAGAGACTCTGTTAGCTATCCTACCTGATTTTGGATTCTTGGGAGAAAGTGCTCAGGTGATTTTGCAATACAACATTTTTAATATCTGTAATTTGCACTTATACTCAGAGCCGGTTTGCTTCAATTTAAATACAATGGAATGGACTTCATTGTGATCTCAATACGAAGTGCGGACACAAATGTTACTTATTACTTACGTTCTGGACCCAATCTACAAA
The DNA here is from genome assembly GCA_026901105.3 of Galaxias olidus. Lineage (NCBI taxonomy): Eukaryota > Metazoa > Chordata > Actinopteri > Galaxiiformes > Galaxiidae > Galaxias > Galaxias olidus. The sequence continues at coordinate 16,304 of JAPMUY010001186.1, forward strand.
GGAAAACATTGAAAGTTATGTTTGAGAAAGAAAAACCAATGACAAGATAAATCCTCCTCCATGACCTACTAATAACAATGGGGTAATTCAATTGGGCTAATGGAACACCAAAGTCGCTCACTGAAATTTCCGGAGTTCCTAATGACTGCAATCATGGCACATCCCATCCAAGCGTTTTCACTGGTGGAATTTGGAGCATAGCAGCAAGGGGCTCTCGACACATTGACACAGAACAACAACAAACAGTGGATTGTGGTCAACGACAAACTAACCCGGATGTGTTTCAGTACCCATTGAACTACAAAATGTTCTCCTGTTTCTAACGTGGCAACAAGACAGCTTCCATGTTACCAGCGAGAAAGTGCTTTGACAACTACTTGCAAGGGGACTTTATGGAAGCCAATTTAGATCCTACACTGGGGAACTTGTAAATGTTAATAGAGGTATGCTGTATGAAAACACACCCCAGGAGTTCTACAAGATGGCAAAGTGGAGGGACCATAAAACTAAGATAGGAATCTCTATTATCTACAAGACAGAATGGCTGGGTGAAAACCTCTGGAGACAAAAAAGAAACCGTTACCTTCTTGTGTGTAAAACTAAGCCAAAACTCAAACAGGAGATTTATTGATTTATGAATCTGCTTCGAGTATGTTTCAACAAATATAAAGTATGCTACACAGGAATCTCTCTTTTACCCCCGGTTTCCTAAGGTCAACTCATGGCACATATTGTAGAACTATGTAACACATGGAAACCATAGCTTTGTATCCCGTGTGTTCCGTCTCAATCCCTACAACTGAGTAGATCTTTTCAACAGGCCTGTATGAGACGAATCTTCAATCAAACTTAATCCCGTAATCAAATCCTTAGTTACACTTCTGGTTGTCGGCCACACAAAAAAAAGACAAAAGGAAGGAAATGCAGTCACCCTGTCCAAGTATTAGATCTAAAATATGGAGATTTCGAAAGTTCTAATATTAAAGTAGCTTAATGGACGGGAGCTAATGTCGAGATAGAGTTGGAGGAGGATGCAGCTGTTTCTAGAAACTTGAGGTCAACTCTCCAGGGTCTTGAAAGAGCCACAAATCTGCAAGTTTTCCCAGAAATTCCCAAATGCAGCTTTTGGACTGTCTACATGTCCAAAGTTCATATACTGAGGTGCTATATATGCTGAAGCAACAGGGCATTATAGCGCAAACACATAGTGGTTTAGTGAAGGAAACTGACCAAATAGTTGGCCAATTGTGACAATCTATTATGTTATTCCACTACAGTAATTTTCATTCCAGACATTACGTGCAGCACAATGATATTTGTTCAGGAAACAAAAAACTTTGTCATGCTGTCATGGACATTCAAATGATTGAGGCTTTACCCTTTAAAGGGCATTGGCATATACTTAAATACCGGTTTTATTTATGTTACCCAGAAATTTCCAGAAAAATATCAACGAGATCCTTGAACTTTTATGTTGAACTTGAAATCGTAAACTGTACTATCAATTAAAACAATTGACAAGTCAAGGCCAACATTTCCTATGCTTTTCCCTGATCCATTCTGGATTGGCCTAATACTGAGAACAGTATCAAAAGATTGGCTAAAGGGAACCACAGATCTGCTCTGCTCTATTTGTGTCTTATTTAATTTGTTCTCCTGTTCCATTCAATCTGGAAACAACTCTGACATGCTTACTGAGTAAAACCCATATTTCTTTCTCTCCTCGGGTCATTGATATATTCACCAAGTGGACATGTTGCTAACAGATTTACTTGAGCTTAAAAAAAAAAAAGACGGTTCACTACAAAAAAATAAAGCTGTATATTTCTTAAATAAGCTCTCATTCAGTAGCATCCATTTTGTGTGGAATATGAAAGGAAGGATGTACAAAATAGGTGTCTCTACTTCAAAAGTCTCTCAGAAGTTGTCACGATTTAATTAAGATGTGATAGTTCAGAATGTCAAAGTTGACAAAATTGAATTTACAGCCTACAGCGTTTACACATCGTAATATTGCTGTAGCACAGTCTCTTCAGTAAGCTAACTATAGAAAGAATATTGGATAAAATAAATAAACAGCTATATGAGTCTTGGATGAAGAGTATGTCTGTCCCTCTGGGTGGGCAGAAGTTCTCACGGAAAGAGGTTCTGGAGCACCAGCGGGATCCAAGTGACCAGATCCAGCTGTCTGTTAATTGCCTCCAGAAAAGTTGTCTGTCTAGCCTGGTCACCTGACGGCTTACCACCAAACACTTGCTTGTCTAATCAGCATTTCCGTTCCCAAATAACTTAAAAGTTACAAATATTACAAACATGGGCTCAGTTTTTGTTATCTCACAACTCGTGCTGTTCTTCCATGTTTAGAAGTTCTCCAGAAATTAGATTTTGAAGAGAAGAAGAGTCCGTTTTGTTCTCTGTGTCATATTGACCTTTAACACGCAGATACAAAAACATCACATAAGTCAATACCGCCTCAGCAGAGAGAAGATATTGTGCTGTAGAAACGCAACATTGAATCACAACTCAAATGCCAAAGCATGGACAGCATTTGGAATCCGGGTGTTTAGAAGCATCCACACTTCCAAAAAGATTATTTATGCCCAAAAGACTCAGAAACTATTGTACGGAACAAAGTGTCTCATACCTCCTAGGCTTCAGCATTCAGGTAGATAGTCTCCCAGATGCTGGCAGTAACGGGTTGGATTGATGATGTAAATCAACGAATCAAGTTATTGCTAAACTCAATAAAAAGCTGGCATCAAAAGAAAAGGTTTTTGATGATCGGAAAGACACATAGCTCAAAAGGATGTCTTCTACCCCATAACCAACAAAGATGAAATAGTACCATAAATTAATAACACAGTTACATCCTCCTTTGTACCGATGAACCATATAAGGTGTTGGAGTCGAATTGAAGGCCTCACATTTCAGCCCCTGCAATTTACTTGAAAAAGGCTTATAACACATTTTTAAATATGAAGCACATTTCCAGCAGCACTCATGGTAAGCCCAAGGGGAAATTATTTTGTGATTTTTACTATCAAATACGTTTAAACATATTGACGTAAACATTTAAAAAAATGTTTGTTTCTAGGCTTTACAAATATAATTTCCAATCAGGCTTGAAGTCCAATATTCCAAATATTCACAATGTCCAAGTTTGTTCTTAACGCTATTTTCTTAATTATATGAGCGATTTAATTCATAACCACACGTTCCGTCTGAAGAGTCTGCACAACGGGTCTGATTTAAGGCAAGCATGCTCTGACTGATGAAGTGTGTCTTCAGATTGCACAGATTGCTGTAATCAGGCCAGTAATAGCAACGGATCAGAGTTTCCACTTTCAACCTCGGGAATCAGAATGCATCACAGAGAAGGGCTGAGAAGTTTAGCTGAATGGAACAACACAGTCGACTATGTAGATTCAAAACACGTGTCCAAATCAGCCTCACATCCAAAAGCAACAAAGAGGAGTACCCAGAATACATCCAGCAGAGGATTTAATATAGTTCAAGGGTTGTGCACAGGCCGACATGGGGCTCATCGTCTCAGGGGTATCTTTAGCCAGACGATAGCACACTTCCTTCTGGAAGGGTTTCTTTGTAAGAAAGTCATCTGCTGGATAAGCTATTGTCACGAGTCTAGCCTAGAAAACATTTCTTTTAACAATCACTTCCTCAGCAGTGACAACACAAGACAGAATAATAGGTTGTTACTCAAACATTTGCAAAATTTCAAGGATTCTTCGACTGGGGCTTTACAGTTCAAAGGAAAAACTAATTAAATCCAGTGGTTTCTATTTCTGGCAAGAAAAGCTTCAACTCATAGCTTTCTGTTTTTTTTAGCTATCATAGGAAAGATCACTCAAAGCTTAACTGTGACCTTATGGAATCTGCTGAGCACCTTGGTGGAGTGAATCCCATGAATCCATAGATGGGAAGGTGAAACCGGGTGTCTAAGCAACCCAATATGACACTCACTTAAAAACAATTAATAACTAAAAGGTATAGTCCGTAAAATGTGTTTTGACTCTATCCCAGAGGAAAAATTATATGTCTCATTGTTGTCTGGGAGCCATAAATGAGTTCTTCATTTTGTCTCATTTGTGCTTGTTTGTTTCTATCTTCTTGCTCCTAAAGGCCTCTTAAGAGCAAAATAAGGGACGTAAAAGAGAACTTGATTTGGAGACTTGGATGAGCTTTGATTGAGATAAAAATACTTGTTATAAATACTTGAAGATACAAATGAGACTCATTAGCAACAATTCTGAGACATCCTTTACTGCTCAGTTTAAGACAAATGTGAGATTAAATGTCACTATTTCTCCTGCGGAGATTTTGAGAGGTAAGAGACAAAGCTCAAAGTCTCATTTAAGTATCACAAATGTCTCATTTGTGTCTAGGAGAAAAAAAGAGACACTAATGAGATCTCATTTTTGGATTTTGCTTTCCAATGGGATGTCATGTGACAGGCAACAAGTCCAAATTCCCTCTAAGTAAGCTGATTATTCCCATCCTCGTGTCCTCTTAGCAACAGGGTTCTAATTCAAAAGGGAAGACCTCTCTGTTGTCTGGATATTACAGGCTATTGTATTAGCTTACAATTGCAGATGTTTACAGCCCCCACATGGACTTAGAGCACACTCTACCAGGGGTGTGGCCACATCATGGGCTTTGTTCAGGGGCATCCCTGTACAGGACGTTTGTGGGACACTTATTAGGTTCTACCGACAGGACGTCACTGCTCCTTGCTTGGTACATACAGTGCTCAACGTTGGTTCTACCAACTCTTTTGTACTGGGTCTTATAAGCCTTTGTATTCCGGCCCACTATGTTCTCTTGGTTGTCGCCGGAGCAAAGCAATATGGGAGTTGTCTACAACACATAAGTGAGATGCAGAGCGAGTATATACATTTATATTTATATATATATAAAAAAAAAGAAAATACATTATGTAACCCTGTATCTTTGATATGAGTGAGGTGTCTCACCGCACATCCCTCCTTGTTGTGCACATGGAAGAGATTAGCTTAAGGGTCCGACACTGACTTATAAGGAGGTGGGGGTGTCGTGACCTGTATGTTCAGGAAGCTGTGCCTCTGGAGTCTCCATGGTTGTCTATGCGCAGGGTCGCGTCCCAAAAGTGAGATAATGCACTCATCTTATCAAAGAACCGAGGTTACATAGTGCAACCTTAAGTTAGTAATGTTTTACTAAAGTATGCAACAAAATCTTCAAGCAGAAGACACAGGCATTTCATAACAAAAGGCAGTTCAGCAGGACAGCAGACATTATATGATTCAAACAGCTATTCCTTATACTAGCCGTTTTAATACAAAGCTCTATCTGTAAAAAGCTATCAAAGGAACATAGGAAATAAGTGAAAAGTTAAAATGTACCTGGCATACATGTTGACCTGGTTTCTGTCAAAGTATTACTCCATAGACCACTTGATTTCAGAAGTATCTAAAAGCACGATTCTTTCTTTTAATTTAGTTACTTTCATCTTTCATATTTCTCCTGTTTCCTGTCTCCTGTCCACTATCTTCTCTGAATCGACCTAGTTTTTAAAACCTGTAACGTTTCCTAATTGATTCAACACTGCCTACGCTTCTGGGAGTTATGCCCATGAGACTCTTAAAGCCAGCATTAAAATACAGAAATACAACATTGACGCACGCACACAACACACTTGAAAAAAGAGCCAAATACCATTATCTACTCGTTTATCTCATTCATTTATGGCCAAGTCCAAGAAATATGTTCTCTTTGAAAATAACACAGCAAAACATCTTCCAACTTAATAAAACACTCTAATGGCCTGACCGGAGAGGCTCCATATATCTTATCTTTGCCCCTTACCCTGTCAATTTACTAGGGCCAAGCCACAGTGTGGAATATGACTTTTGACAGAATGATATTCTGTTTTAGCACACTAGTCCTGAGCTTGACACTAGGAGAACTGCTGGGGTAGAATGGGTCAAACATTTTAGGCTCATAAAAAGAAGAAACACCTAATAAACACCATCCATCCCCAAAGAAAAAAGGCGTTTGTTCCACATGTTATCTTAACTAAGGATAAGCAATAGCATCAGTGGCAAAAACGTTTCATTAGTGGGATACTTATCTGTTTAATATTGAAAAAAGCTTGGTTATTAGTGAAACGGAAGGGCAGAGGGAGGAGACAAGATGCTTCAAGAACGCAGAGCTGACAATCTCTTGAAGAGACAGATGAGTTACGGTGAAAATTTCTTGGCATTCCAAACTCTGCAGGGATCCAGAAACGCACTGTCTGAGCGTCTCATCTTTAAGAAGTCAGGGATCACTTTTGCAGCTGCTTCACGGGCCACAGAGAGGGCTGACGCCACATGAAGTCATTAAAACCATCGCGGGATTCAGAAAAGGTGTTGAGGAGTGCCAAGCAGTGATGGAGAACTGAATATTAAGACAATAACGTCAAGAAGTAACACAGAGGTTACGGTGGAAAGCCAAAACTGTTTCCAGAATGACTTGAATCTTGCAACGCTCCGTCAATCAAAAGACAGAAACACACATCATGGGTTACCCTCTAAGTGCAGTATTTTAAATTCCTATTGGTTGTGTATTTTAAATAAAATAAAGACAACGGTACTTCAAATTAAAGCCTGGTCATAATTATTAGAAACAAACTAGCATAAAAGCACAAATATATACTGTACCTACATTACAAACAAGTTGCGCTTTGAGAAATGGAGTCATACATTTTCCACTGACAACTTTCAGATGATATTGTGGCCCTTTCAGATTCTTGAAAGATTTCCTTCCTAACAAAATAATGATGATATTAAAGGGATGCAATGTGTTTTGGAGGTATTAATACCTTGAATCCATCTCTCACCGGTGAAAATGTATTCAGTAAATACAAATACATTCAGATATACAGTATATACATTTTTCTCACTTTGGGGATTGAAGAAGCATTGGCGACCTGTGTGTGAGCAAGTCTGTTGTGATATGTTGGGTGAGCAAGTCTGGCGCAAATTGGCTGCCGTGGTATCAGTCAGACTGAGTGTTGTGTTTGATAGCTGTCGGTCCATTCGTTGTTCGTTCTGTGTAATTAATTGGCGACCAATTTGTGTAAAGCGCTTTGAGTCTCGAGAAAAAACTAAATAAAATGGATTATTATTATTATTGCCGTATGTTACAGCACCATTTCAATGCTGGTAGAATAAAGAAGTTAACATAACGGACCTTGATCCTTTCTGATGACCTAAACAGAGATCCTAGTGCTTCGAATATAACTCTTTAGTACGTGGGTGAAGGAATCCCTGCATATTAAAGGGAAGGTGTCCTTGAGTGACAAGTGAGGGGTCTTGTGCTATGGTCTGAAGTCTTCTCTCAAGACACCACCTAGAGTGCTCTTTGAAACCCTCCCCAAGAAAGCCAGGAACTATTTTAAACATCTGAAGTCAGGCTTAACTCTCTACCTTAGACCCCCCTTGTGATTTTCCTTCGACTGGTAAGAGAGGCTGGTTTACTTTTCTCTCTGCTCCTGATGGGGGTCCTTACAGAGACCCCCCCCCCCCACCCCACATCAGTAAGAGAAGGCCTGTTTGCACTGCCCACGGCGTCCACCAAAGGGTTCTTATTGGAATCCACACAGCATGGTGTGTTGTTACAGTCAGCAGGTCTCAAAGGCTTTCTAATATCTTATAAATATAGTTGAAATTCTAGAAGGTAATGAAATATCCGAATATCCCAATTTTTACTCTGGTCAACGCATTAGAGTGATGTTCTGCCACAAAACTGATGTTTCTTTTATGGCCACATAGTTAAAAGTTGAGTTGGGGGAGAGAGAGAGAGAGAGAGAGAGAGAGAGAGAGAGAGAGAGAGAGAGAGAGAGAGAATATGTAGGTGTGTAGCCCACAGTATTGTCAAAACTGTTTTAGCCTTAAACACTTGCCATGCTTGACCAGTATATCGGTTTGCACGCTAACGTATTCTAAAAAGTACTGCTGATCCGCAATCAGACCAGCAGAGTTTGTTAGTTAGTGTGTGAATGAATAAATAAATAAATACAATTTGAGCATCGACAGGTCCTCACCTCGGGTGTGGCGGGGTTGAAAGCCACGTTTAGGACTGTGTTACAGTGCCTCTGAAGCTTCTGGAGGTAGCTGCTGCTGCGCATGTCATACACGTATGCCTGTAAAACAAATACTGGATTCAGTAAAATATACCATGTTAGACACATCTAGTAAACTGATGTGGATGCCGGATGTATGGTGTGCTGAATGCTAAACTACTTTGGAACAACAACCCTTGCTTTTCATAATTATACCAATACTACTGTTGTCCCCACCCCCATCTCAAGTTAATTGAAAAAAAAAATAAGTTCAATGGCTTCCTCCAAACCAAATGGCAAACAACAGTGACAGATATTTTCATGATGTGGAAAAACTAACTGTTGGGAAGAGCCTTCCAATTTAAACTTTCAAAAAAGGGACAGATAGTTGGAGAGGAGAGGGGGGTATGGAACTGTCCGCCATAAGCACAGATCAAACCAGATGTGTGGAGGGAGGGATGTTTGTTACCAGACAACGACTCATCAGATTCCTGCAGCTGCTTTTTATTAAGACTTCCACGAAATAGACTAGCTCCCTATAAGGGTGTTTTGGCAGTGTGTGTGCGTCCTGCCTGAAAGGTTGCATTAAGGGTGTTTGGGCAGTGTGTGTGTGCCCTGCCTGAACGGCTGCTATAAGGGTGTTTGGGCAGTGTTTGTGTGCCCTGCCTGAAAGGTATCTATAAGGGTGTTTGGGCAGTGTGTGTGTGTGTCCTGCCTGAAAGGTATCTATAAGGGTGTTTGGGCAGTGTGTGTGTGTCCTGCCTGAAAGGTTGCTATAAGGATGTTTGGGCAGTGTGAGTGTGCCCTGCCTGAAAGGTTGCTATAAGGGTGTTTGTGCAGTGCGTGTGCTCTGCCTGAAAGGTACCTATAAGGGTGTTTGGGCAGTGCGTGTGTGCTCAGCCTGAAAGGTTGCTATAAGGGTGTTTGGGCATTGTGTGTGTGCCCTGCCTGAAAGGTACCTACAAGGGTGTTTGGGCAGTGTGTGTGTGTGTGTGTGTGTGCTCTGCCGGAAATGTTGCTCTAAGGGTGTTTGGGCAGTGTGTGTGTGCCCTGCCTGAAAGGTTGCTATAAGGGTGTTTGAGCAGAGTGTGTGTGTTTGCCCTGCTTGAAAGGTTGCTCTAAGGGTGTTTGTGGTTCAAGGTTCTGTGGCAACGGGTCTCTTAGCCCTACTGGGCTCCTTGGACAATTCACACCTCATTCCTAACCAGAGGCATATCTGGACAGCCGATAAGACAAGGGGCCACATGGCTGGGGCCTCCAGTGGGAGATTCTTGACTCATCATCAGTGTTCACCATTTTAAAGATCTAGATAAGATTATCTATTGTCCTTCCAGGAAATTTGATGCCACAGTCGGTACAGAGCCTCGTAAAGACACATACACACATACATATACACACATTGTTGAGCAGTGCTACGGCAGAAGGAAGAAAACTCCTGCCACAGCGTGCCCGTTTCCAGGCCAGGGACCTGTATCTGCGACCTGATGGAAGCAATATGAAGAATGGGTTGAGGGGGTGTCTGGGGTCATGTGCAGTGATGTGTGCTCTGCGAGTGATGGCTTTGCTGTTGAGGTCTGAAAGGTTAAGAGTGGGGAGGCCAATCATGTTGGAGGCAATGAGCTTGATTCGTATGAGTTTGTTCCTGTTGGAAGCAGTTAACATGGAAAATAAACAGGGGCAATAGCAGAGGAGAATCGGTGGGATTATGCTTTTGTATAGAATCTTATCTTTTGTATCTTATCTAGATAATAAGATATTAATGGCTTGCTGTTAGTTTAAATTCAATCTGCATATTGTAATCAGTGTTATGAACACCACAAATTGAACATAAACTGCTATCTGAAAGCAATTCCAACTCTTTAAATCAATCAGGTAGAGACAGGATTTCCTTAAACCTTATGTATCACACACACACACACACACACACACACACACACACACACACACACACACACACACACACACACACACACACACACACACACACACACACACACACACACACACACACACACACACACACACACACACACACACACACACACACACACACACACACACACACACACACACACACACACAATGTTTGGAGCTGTGCGAGACAAGCCAAGTGTTTCTGAAATCATATACAAAAATGTGTTGCCGAATCATACAGCACACTGGAATTATATCACTTTTTGGCCTTATTATTTGGTAGAAATAGTAAAACAAGATCAAGAGTTTTTTATTTTTTTTAAAGTCCAGAAGTTTTTTTTTTTCTTCTCCATGATTGTGTTATGATATATTAGGACAAGTACAAATGCCTTTGGCTCATGGAGGTCTCAGGGCAGCAACAAATAAGAATGGTGCAGCCTACCGAACATGTCGTGAGCTTCCAAGAAACGCTGGAAGGCTCCTATCTCGACGGAGACTCTCAGTCCCAACGATTAATATCAACCCTCAGCATTAATATATTATTCCACTGCTCTTACCAAACACATCCACCAGAAGAAAGAGGGAATGGAGAGAGAGGGGGGGGAGAGAGAGAGAGAGAAAGAGAGAGAGAGAGAGCGAGGGAGGGAGAGAGAGAGGGGAGAGAGAGCAAGTGAGAGTGAGTGTGTCCGTGAGAGAGAGAGAGCGAAAGGGAGAGAGAGGGGTGCTTGGATATGAGACAAAAACTTATCATAACGTCTGGAAAAGTAATTAAAACCGTTCCGTCACAACATACATGTGGCATTTCGTTCAAACAGAAAAGAGGCTCAGGTTTGATTGGGAGATTATTGGGGAAAATACAAATTTAGTCTTCCCATCGGATGGTAGGTGAGGTTGACGTTGACATTCCGTAGTTTTTTTCGAGCCTTGTTAATAGATTTAAAGCATGGTTTGATGAAATCTTGTTAAAAGTTCTTAAGTCTTTGAAGCCTTGTTTTTTCAAATATCATGTAGATATCAAGCTCAATGTGTTAATAATATCAAATTAAGCAATTATGTATAGAAGAACAATGGGTTCGAACAAACAGATTGAGAGGATATAACATTACTTTGATTTAGGATTAATCTGGAAGAGTGATTTTGCTGAGCAAAGAACTTTTTTATAACAAGCGTATTTCACCATGTAGTGGGATAATTCTGTTGGTTTGACCTGCAGTCCAGGTTTACACTGAGCGTCATGGACCCTGAGTTTCTGATAAACAGATAAATATTCAAAATGAAAAATGAAAGCCAAAGGGTGATGGCCATAAAAGTCAATAGCCATGAATGGGCATCATTATGATCTGCTTGCGTGTTTGGGATGTGTCACATGGCCAGATTGGAACTCACATCTGAGAAAGAGTTATGCCTAAGTAACCATCTTACTTAACTAATCCATTATAAACTCAGAAAAAATCTGGACAATCATAGAGGTTTCACTGTTGTCTTAAAACAAGGGAATCGTTGTTGTGTTTGACAATTCTGGCACTGCGCTTACCAGGCGTGTGTACCGCCATATAGCTGTTGATTGATAGAAAAATCTTAAGGGGAAAATTTCAGATGACAACACAAGACAAAGAGGATGGGGAAGCAAAAAGGATTCAATCAAATTTTATGAAATCACTGAGCAATCAATGTGACACTGTCAAATATGGCTTTTGAGTGTCTATCTAACCTCTTACCCACCCTCTTTTGGTCTCCATCCATCTGGTGTTTGTGTTTGTGTAAAGGTAATCTGGCCAGACTGTGCCAGACCAACAGAAATTGGTTACTCAACAACGTAACTGATTGAAGTAAGGCTTTAGGTAGTTCCCAAGGCAAGGTGCACTGAGCTTTCGATAAAATAGTGGGTTATCTTGAGGTAATATTACCCGGAATACAATGGAGTCATAACTCAAATCCTGTCTTAAAATGGATGCCAGCGTGCATTGAATGTGTTTCTCTGTAAATCCATCTTTATCGAGAAATAGAAGGCAAAGACGTCGGACTGTTGAACACTCCCTGAACTCTGTCTCTGTTCTTTGAGAAATGGATTGTGAACTGGCAGTGGCCACACAGCCTGCTGGTGTGTGGCTGTGGTTTCCCAACTGGATTGTTTGAACAAGCCTAAAAGCACACTCTAAAAGGTGGCTTATCACATCTGTGGCTCATTTTCTTCACAGCGGTTTTCCTAGTTGGAATACCTTTTTGAGGCAATTTGGCATATGATATGAAGCTATATCTTTCTAAACTTAGAATGAAGATTACCCAGAATAATAAAGATCAGAGCCAAATTTGGTTGGCGAAGGGGAATTCTCATGTGCAACATTTTTATACTCTTTGCATTCATGCAATTCCTGTTACAACTGTGATCGCTAGTGTTAAGATCATTGACTTAATGGTTCTGTACCACAATACATGTAAAAGACTGTGACGTACACTGGAAGTGTTTCTGATTATGTGATAAGACTGCATGTGCTATACTACATTTTGCTTTGATTTAGACACAGCGATGTAAATATTACTTTCATTCTGACTCATGTACATTACATTATATGCAGTGCATTTTGACATGGCACCTGATGTCAGCACAAAACACAAAGGAATGTTTAACGCGACAGCTATACAGGTGTACATAAGAAGAGAGTGTATAAGGAAGTGTATAAAAAGTTTGGATGACTAAAATTTCACCACTTACGCAGTTGTCCTCGGAGCCTGTGGCAATAAAGCGGCCACACGGAGAGATGGCTGACGTGCATGGATGACAGCGATTTAGATGGTTCTCGAAACGACGCACACACCTAAGCAGAAGTAAAAACAAAATAAGATTTGGTGAATTAATAAAGGGTGCAAAAAGATTGCAAACAGTTGAGGAACTACATAATTAATAGCTGAGTGACTTTAGCATGTACTTGGTGTCTAGACGTTTGAACACTTGGCTAGCAGATCTGTGGCACTTACCATATGCAAAGCAAACTATGAATAGTTCTGGCTTAGATGTATGTACATGTGCAAATGTCAGTTGAGGCGTTGTTCTTGATTGTTGCATATAAATGGATGGTTACAGAATTTATCGGAATATTGTAATCCATCAATGGATGAGAAACCTTTCTACACATCTGCTCACTCTCATCCAACATCATTCTGACAGGTGATTTTAATATTCACATGGACAACACCAATCTTACCCTCACTAAGGACTTTATCTCTTGCCTGGACAGTTTTGGTCTCCAACAATCTATTGATTTCCCTACACATTCTAAAGGTCATATTTTGGACTTGGTCTGTTGCTCTGGTGTCACTCCTCTAAACGGTTCTGCTGTTGATCTCCCATCTCTGATCACATGCTTGTTTCATTTAATTTAAATTTGACGCTATCCAAAACCAAACAATCACGTATCATGTCCTTCCGCAATATCAAAAATATTAACATAGCCGATCTCACAAAAGGCATTGACTGCTTCCCGATCATCAACCCCCCATTCACCCCGGATCAGCTCGCCTGTCATTACAACGACAGTCTCCAAACCCTACTGGACACACTTGCCCCCCTCAAAACTCAGACTGTCTCATTCCCCCACTCTGCCCCCTGGTTCTCCCCTCACTTACATCTGCTGAAAGCCAAAGGACGTCAGCTGGAGCGGCTTTTCAGGAAAACCGGACTCACCATACACAAACAGATGCACCATGCCCATATCCTTCATTACAAAGACGCCCTCTCCTCAGCCAAAACCCAATATTTCACCGATAAAATCACTGCGGGTGCTGGGAACTCCAGGGCCCTGTTCTCATTGGTCAACAATTCACTACGCCCCCTGATTCCTTCCCCCCACACTTTTACTCCAATGAGCATTGCAACTCCCTGATGTCATGTTTCAACTCCAAAATAGCCACCATCCACCAACAACTGACCCCTCACACATCTGGTCCACCTCCTTTTGTCCCCCATCCCCCGCTCTTTGCACGTCTCTCCTGCTTCCAACTCCCCTCTGCCACTGATCTAGCCAAACTCATTCGGACCTCCAAGCCATCCTCCTGCCAACTTGACCCCCTGCCATCCTCCCTGGTTATAGCCTCCCTCCCCTCCCTGTTACCCTTGATAACAGCCATCATTCATTCCTCCTCACCTCTGGTTCTGTCCCACTTTCTTTCAAATCCGCTGCTGTTACTCCCCTAATAAAGAAGCCTGGTTTAGACCCAAACATTGCAAATAACCTTCGTCCCATCTCCAACCTGCCATTTCTCTCAAAAATCCTGGAAAAGACAGTATCATTACAAATTCAGGCTCACCTCTCCAGTAACAATCTATATGAACAGTTCCAATCCGGTTTCCGCCCCCGTCACAGTACCGAAACAGCCCTCATAAAAATCACTAATGACCTCCTGATGGCAGCTGATTCTGGACTACTATCCATTCTCATTCTCCTCGATCTGAGCGCGGCCTTCGACACCATTTCCCACTCCATTCTCCTCGACAGACTAGCCTCCATTGGACTATCACACACACCCTTAGACTGGTTCCACTCCTATCTATCTGGCCGCACTCAGTTCATTCAATTAAAATCATTCACATCCCACCCCGCCCCCCATTTCATCCGGTGTTCCCCAGGGCTCCGTCCTTGGCCCCATCCTATTCATCATCTACCTCCTTCCACTTGGTCTGATCTTCCGCAAACACAATATCCATTTCCACTGTTACGCGGACGACACCCAGCTCTATGTTTCCTCCAAACCCTCTTCCACCTTCCCACCCTCCTCCCTCTGTGCCTGCCTACAGGAAATCAAATCCTGGTTCACCTCAAACTTCCTCAAATTAAACGATAATAAAGCAGAGGTAGTCCTCATTGGCTCCAAGTCCACACTCAGCAAACTCCCCAGTTTTTCCCTCACCATCGGCAGGTTAAGAGTCTGGGTGTTGTCCTCGACAGCACCCTATCATTTCACACCCACATCAACAACACCATCCGGTCCGCCTACTTCCACCTCCGAAACATCAACCGCCTCCGCCCTTCACTCAATCCCAACACCACTGCAGTCCTGGTACACTCTCTTGTCACTTCCCGCTTGGACTATTGCAATTCCCTCCTCTTCGGTCTCCCCCACAAACTCCTCCATAAACTGCAATTAGTCCAGAACGCTGCCGCACGCATCATCACCAAAACCCCTGCCATCTGTCACATCACCCCCGTTCTGCTCCAACTCCACTGGCTTCCCATCAAATACAGAATAAATTTCAAAATCCTCCTCCATACATTCAAGGCCATCCACAATCTAGCCCCTCCATACCTGTCTGACCTCATTCATATTAACACTCCCACCCGGTCCCTCAGATCTACCTCCTCCATCAACCTGATCGTCCCCCGAATTCGTCTGTCCACCATGGGATCGCGAGCCTTCAGCTGCTCCGCCCCACGTCTATGGAACTCCCTCCCCCTGACATCAAAAATCTGGACTCAATTTCCTGTTTCCAAAACCACCTCAAAACCCATTTGTTTAGGCTGGCTTACTGTCCCACGTGATGCTTTTTAATGCTTGATTGCAGGCTCCATGCCTTTTAATTGTATACTACTTATTTTGATCTTATTTTATTTTATTTATTTATTTATTTTTATTATTTTTATGAGAACTGTTTTTTATATTACTGTACGGCGACCTTGAGTGCCTTGAAAGGCGCCTTATAAAATTCAATGTATTATTATGCTCTGTCACAGACACGCAGTACAGGAAAAGCTAATCCATGGAGACTGTTTTGTAAGAAACATCATCACAAACTATAACAAACCCAGAACCTATCAACTGAATTAAATTATGGACCTAATTCATAAAAGATATACAGTACAAGATATACAGTACGATATATACATAAGATATACAGTATGTTTGAGTATCGGCATGTTACACCTTCCTTTAAATTGCATTAATACCGTCGCTAACAATCTGTGTTTTGTTTTGTAGAAAGTTGTTTCTGAATTGTTGTTGTATGCTGTGGATGAAATTAACTTAAGTGACTGCTTGCAAATCGATTTTCTCCTTGAGAGATAACAAAAAAAAAAGACTAAGACTAAGACTAACGTAAGCGATACCACTTTGGAGCCATTTGTATCTCTGCAGGCCAGAAACCAGAACAGAGCAGTCTGGCCCCATGCAGAGATTAATAAGGGACAGCATGATTCCATCCCGAAGCGTGGGCCTATCAGCAGGCCCCCAGGTGTCTATCAGGAAGCTAGGCATGACCCAAACGCAACACAGGAAACCGACGGGAGCGCATGGCCAGCGGCCCCCCCTAGCGCCAAAACCCATTGACTTAAGTTACAGCAGCGTATAATGGCTTTACCGTGCTACTGCAGGCTAGCCGAGCTGCACTCTGTGTTAATAGACAAAGATGTTGCTGTGACCAAAGAATTAAACAGGCCCTGGTGAAAGCATGTTTTGGACACCACACACGCTAATCTCGTTAGAGACGGTCTTAAACTAGATGATGTTTAATAGTAGGAATGCTGAGGGGCTTGGTCTCCAAATAGGTCAGTTTTACCCATTTGTGGCACTATTGTTATTGTGGTAATGTTAAAGTGAAACATCAACATTTCTAACAAATGTCATACACACTATAACATTTTCTATAACTCCAAATAATTGATATATGTGCTTATTAATAAAAAAATTGTCTGGCTCAGTGTGTGGACTGGAGATAGATCCAATGTTTCGCCTGAGAGAGAAGGACCTGAGCTGAGTCCAGCCCACACTCCCTGTGCTCTGAGAGTGATGACAACGCTGCATGTGCATGATTGATACCGCAGACTGCAAAGGAAAAGAATAGTGTCCTGGGCGCTTACCTACAAGGCCACAGAATCCATCTGGGTTTGAGTCAATCATCAAGATCATCAGTAGACTTTATCATAGCTCCTCATCGGTACCCTTAATAGCCAGCCCCTATACACTTACCCTTCATAACAGAGACACAGGGGGACGGTGCTGTCCTCCTGCAAACATGTCAAAAGTGTTTTCACTTTCCATGCACCCTCGCTAAACTCGGAGTTGAATGATGTAACTCCTTCTATTGGCAGAGTGCATGGCAAAGAGCACAGTTAGTGGGGCCAAAAGCAGTACAATTGATTCCTTTATTTAAAGTTCCAACATGTAAGGCTACATTGTAGTGTTACTTTAACATGTTTTGAGCAGATTTGAGCAAACAGAAAAATACTTGCACGGCCAAATGCTCCCCCTGACTCTCGCAACACAGATCTTATGAAGCATGCTGATGCTCTAAACTTCCCTCGAGTTACAAAGCACAAACAGATAGGGGATGGTTTGTTGAATAGCTTTGCCTCATCATTTGGAAATGCAGAGTGGCCACATATGCATACAATGACGTGTGATGGGATACAAAATTGTGGAACAAAATAAACAGCGGTCAATCCAGTGGTTTGCACGGCTTATAAAACCGACAGTGGCAAGCTTTAAATGTCAGCATACCCACAGAACAGAAAGTCTGAGTACTCGTTGGGAGTTACATGTTACCAGAGCTATATTTCTTTCTGCCCGAGGATGTGTGGGGTGGGTATAAGAGTGGGTATTCCAAAGCAACTGGGCTGAAAAAAAAAGAAAGCTGAGGAGTTTCCACTGAGTGAAACGTACCTTTCCCATTGTGGTTTTTCTGCTCAATCTACAGTTTAATCAGGGAATTTTAAAGTGCACTGAGGGCATATTAGCCCAACTCTTTAACCCATCCTAAAGTGACTATAAACCGGAGATATGGATCTAATGAGTGCATTACTCTATTAATAGAGTAGCACAATGAACACGGCCATATAAAGTGATTTACACAAACTAGCTTTTACTGGTCGGCCATTCATCATCAATGTTTATGGAGCAGGACAATAACACAATAAATTAATAGTTTTAATGGTGTTGTCTAGACTGCCAGACAACCCTTTAATATGATTTCTTGACAAAAAATGGCAACGACTCAAGCCCACCAACCATAGGTGAACTGAATTTGTCTTATAACTGACACAATGTAATTATGTGAGAGAATGACTAAAACAAAGCTAGAACACATCACACCAGTACTCCTACACTGGCTTCCTGTGTCTTATCACATACATCTTTAAATGATACTATTAACAACGTCTTACACACAACCACCCTCTCCTATCTGGTAGAGCTGTTAACTCCTTACATCCCAGATCGCTCTCTTTGCTGACAAAATACTTTTAACCATTCCTCAGGGGCACAGGGCATTAAGCAGTCAGGCACCCTTTTTTCTAAAGAGTACGTTTCAACCAATGTTTTTAAAACCCACCTCAATAGTTATTACTTATATGAGTTGGCATTTGATTCAGATATCATGTAAAGAGACTAAAGGTCTACCCAGACTAAATATGCTGTTCAAATATTACATTGTGTTGAATTGTATTGTGTGACTGTCTTGCAGTCTGTCGGCTTGCTTTAATGTTTTTGTTAGCCTGACCGGTTAGCAAATTTTTTTTGTCCTAATTTAGCCTCTATTTATTTGGTCAAAACATTTGCATAATTGTCTAATCTAGAAAACATATCTTCTTATCAAAAGAATGGACACTCTACCAGTATCAGGCCAAGGATAACATCAGCTGCAAAGACTAGATAAACTCACAAAACATTCTTAAAATGGACAAAAGCTGTCATTGGTCAGGCCATGACAGAGAGACAAAAAGGGTGAGGAAAGAGAGGATCGACAATAAAGAAATTAAGCCCGCCAGATAGAGATTTCTCAGATACATGTGTGCATGTGTTTCACCTCACAGCAGTCAGGTCAGGTGTGGACTACACAACGACAGGCCTAAGCACCTGCACTAGACCTGGAAACCATGCACACATATCAGAGTAGCACTTTGTATGAGAAGATTGACAGGGAACAAGTCTCTCACACAAACGTTATCCAACTAAAACACCAAAATACTAATGCTTCTCAATGTGTCAAAATGCACACTTGGAAAATTACACAATAGCAGAGAGTGACAAGTCTACCTTTTGATATGGTAAGCCACTTGATCCACTAATTGTATGATGTAGAATGAAAACAGTCATAGACAGATCCAAATTCACCTGTCCGTTACCATTTTACTCATCAGTGCTGAATATTTGCTGTAAAAATGTAATATAGCGAGGCAGGTTGTTTGGATAGGAATCCAACCGGCAACCAATTGCATCTCAGAATTAATTTGGTTTGTGATTGACAGAAGGCAACCGTCACGTAGCCTGAAACAATAATACCCAATCCTAAATGAAACATGCCATGAATACATAATTATTAGCCAATGATAATTGAACCACTCGGATTGTTCACAGATGTTTGTCAAAACAGCAGAGCGATGAGAACAGTGGGCCCATACGGAGAGGTAACGTTTTACACCCTTAAGACTTGGACTGAGCAATCTCGATAGAGAACAACCTACAGCAGATCTTTCCCCTCATTGCGTTTTACCCGTTGAAGCAGGATGAGGTGGCACAATCTCTGTTTACTCAGCAACAGCTGGATGGCAGCAACTGCCAAGATCTATCTCGCTTAACTGAGGTTGTGGTTGGAAAATGGGAGAAGTAGCACCAGTTCTCTGTGAAAGACATGTTTTAAATTCCCCGCAGCAAGTCCCAAGTTGAGAAGAAATGCCTTTTACCCACAGACAAACCTCTTTTTGAGACATTCAAAATGTCAACAAAAATGTAAAACCATTAAGTATTGGTGACTGCACAAGTTTTCAGCAAGTGTTTCAAAAGTATATCTTAAAGAGACATCATGTGTCATGCAATGGGTATAGGTATCAGAGCAGAACACATTAACAAAGTGGGCTAGTTTCAATCTTGACTTAAATTGAACCATTGATCACATATCAATGTTCTCATAAACATGTTGTTAACTGATTTTTGCCGCTGTTAATCTGTGCTGTAGTATTATGTCTTGTTTACTTTTTCGTTTATTTTATGCCTGATAGCCAGGTTATCATTGTAAGTGAGAACTGGTCCTCAATTTACTTAGCTTGTAAATAAATTAAAAAAAAATCTATGAAATGCCATTAAATTACAAATAATTGCGTATAACTTGTTGTTTATTGCAATAGTAAGATGGCGAGAGCCGGGCTGAATGGTCCAACGTTACCTGAGTGTCCGTAGGTCCCAGATCTTCAGACCATCTGTGATGGCACTGGTGACAAAGAGATTGTAGGACTCTGGAGCCTGCGAGCTGAAAATTGAGCCCTGTGGGAGATGCATACAAACATATAGGCTATGCTTCATTCCACTTCATTAAAAAACGACCATAACATTTCACAATTGTATCGACTTCCTTTTCAAGTGGCTACATAAATTTGTCTCAGGTCAAACTGAAAGGGAAAGTGTAATCCCTATCCTCCATCCACCACACTGGGGATAGGACACAACTGGACCAAGCTGTGTTCCATCTCCCCAGTAAAACAAACAGACTTCTCAACATACCAATACATCTTATTCATGGGCTCAATTTACGACTTTCATCCCAGATTATGGGATGACGAAGACTGTGTGTGTGTGTGTGTGTGTGTGTGTGTGTGTGTGTGTGTGTGTGTGTGTGTGTGTGTGTGTGTGTTTGAGTGGGTGGATGGATGGAGGGGTTGAAGTTGAAGTTTTTTTGCATATATTTCCAGTAATAGTGTGGGAAAGTGACTCCGAGAGGGCATTTCCAGTTCCATTTTCCAAGAAGTGCTCCATCCTGACGATTTCCAGGTGATTTTAGCCCAGGAGAAGACGGAAAGTTGAAGTGGGAGCGGTGGCTGCTGCACACAGACCCTTCATTTTTAGCTGGGACAGACCGAGGGAAAAGAAGGGAAGGGAGACGAGGTGATGTTATGTATGCTGTCTCCAGGCCTGGGCAATCCCTCTGATCCTCAGGCATTAACCCGCGGGCCTTCGGGCCCCAACCTACCAGCCCATGAGGCATCCAAGCCCAAGACTCCACATTGACGTAACGTCCAAGCTGAGTCAACACGCCGTGGGCAGCCCAGAGTGCACTGCACACAATGGTTGGCGTGACAGGGAGCAGCTGTCTTTACGGAAGGGACACAGGCCATGGTGTGGGAGAGTGCCTCCCAGCTGAATGCTCACCGGTAGGTTAACACATTTAATCCAGGCTACTAGGGACAGTTTGCCTTGCTAATCCCCGCTGACCCAAAGTGACGTAGCCAGGCCTGCTGCAAGCAGCTCCAATAGGGGAGTGCGCAAGGCCCCCTTTAGAAGACAACAGGGTCATCTGGTACAACCTTCCCCACTCCTCCAGCATAGATTCACCCAATTCCACTTTACTGTCTCCGAACTTATGGTTAATTATTTAAGACATTTTGACCAAAATAAAATTCTCCGAACAATTTATATTACATGTAGAAAATTCTTGTGGTTACAGAGTGGCAATAATTCTTGTAGCTCAGCGAAAAGTAAGAAACTGCACATCGTTGTACTGTAACATGTTGAAATCATTTGACAGCTACAGTATATGGAAACTGGAATAATATGCGTAGCCTATGGGGTTGTGCAATTTATTTGACATGTATGCATTTATGGAGCACATGCTATTTCCATGACGGGTAATGCAGGAACAGTTCTCAACATATTTTTTTCATGCATCCCCCCCTCAGCAGCAAGTCGGCTGTGAATTCAAGCCCCGTCCAGTTTTCAGGCAGCCGCTAATTGGCTCCACATTGGGTTCAATGCAGTCTGCAGGGAGTAAAGCCACACACACACACAAACACCCACAGGTACACGAGGCAGATCGTGGAATGTGATTATGCAAGGAGGACTCCCTCATAATCTAACAGCGGTTTGATTCCATCTGTCCTCGCTGTGAGTCGGGGGTTCTCAGGGACCAGAGATTTACATTCAGACGCTTAGGCTAGATGAATGGTACTGATGATGGCTTGCCGAGTCTCGGAAACTATCTCACCAAATTGTCTCGGCATGGCCTTCGTCCTTCACACCAAATACAGACACTGTTATCCCCTAAAAAAAGGCTTCTCCTTATGTAAGCTGCATATCTTACGTAAGACCAGCCATGACTGCCAATGAGTAGACTTAGTTCAGACTATGATGGAGGATGGGTGTCACCATACCACTGCCAGATCAAGCCACAGCTCGCTCACGGCGTTCTCTGTTCAGGGCCCACTTTTAATTCCATTCTGTCTGATTGATGCCGATTCATCAGTTGTCCTTCCTTGGATTACTTTTGGTAGGAACTAACCACTGCATACAGAGAACACCCCACAGGACCTGCCGCTTAGGAGATGCTCTGACCCAGTCGTCCAGCCATCACAATGCAGTCCTTGTCAAAGTCGCTATCACATCCTTACACTTGCCCATTTTTACCATATGTCTCTTCACTCTGATAATAATCATATTTTTCCACTAAGTTTTCTCATTGTAGCAGATAAACCCTGCAGTGAAAACTAGAGTCTATGGTATGGACTGCAAACAATCTATAAAGGCCTTACTTGAAACACCCATAGAGTGACATCTTTTGAGGAACTAGATGTGTGATTTCCCTCATTTATTTGAAAGCTTTTTTAAGCCTAGAGTGAATGTGCTCACATACTAATGTTTAATAGGCTCAGTATGATCTAGAATGTAGAAGTAAACAAATACATGTCAAGCACTTACATATACATCCACCATAACTGCACTGCAGTTAACATATAACCCTAATAATAGCAGCACATGAATAGCTAAAAGGACATTTATTTACAGCGATGATCTCACCATGTTCTGATTGACGCAGTGGGAGGCACGACTGTGGGCATCAGGTAGCACAGAGGCGACACTGCCCTTATTCATGTCAAACACCTGGATGGAGCGATCGCAACCACACGCCAACACTATGTCTGAAATGGCTGCTAAGAAAAGGTTATAAACAAGTACGCATTCAGTTAAAGATAGACAGGAACGGATTAAAACGCCTGAGAATAAGTCCAAGGATATTCCCTGAACAAAGTAGACCTTAGAAAAAATCATACCCAAACATCTATCTACTTTCCACTTTGTCGGCTGCGTTGCACACTGGTTCATAATACCTCATGAAAAGGGTCCTGTTATTCCTAACACTGCATTGGGCTTCAGGGTTTAGTGGATTTAATACGAAACAAAAGTGTTGTAAAACCTTTTAACAAGCACTGAGGATTGAGAAATTCTTAAAAAAAAGGCAAGAGATCCGGAGGACTTGCTGCCAAGACCAACGGTGGCAGTCTTGCATACAGAACATATGTGAGGAACTTGTTACGCCAATGAGGACAGTGAGGAGGATGTCTGCATGACATAATAGCACATCTCTAATCAGAAGCCCTTAGTACTTAAAAGTTGAGGGGTTGCTGCATGTTGTCCATCAGGGCATCAACAAAATTGACTGACAAGTTGTTTGTTGTAGTGCGGCTGCAAAGGCATCACTGGACAACATGCTCCTGATTTGTCCCCTTTGGACTATATCAAATAACTATATCAAATATTAAAATACTATATCGATAACTTTGGACTTGATCAAACGAGAAACTGTAAAAAAAAAAAAAAAAAAAAATACAAATAATCTGGAAGGATACAAGAGAAGAAATCGTTAACGGCGGACACGGCAGTTATGTCTGTAGTTGAAGTGGTCTCGAAACGTTTTGCCATCTTGATGACGCTTTTTTCCTGATACCTGAAATTGAAAAGCAGGAACATTGTATGACATGTTAATATGACAGCTGCTCTCACCTTTAAACAGGATGAGGGCATTCAAACTTGGTCTCCAACAAGGCCCAGTCTAATGTGACGGACCACCGTTCCATCTGTGGTCGTCAATCACGAGTTGGACCAGGGTAACAACACTCCACTGATTGAAAGAGGAAGCGGCAGCGGGATCTGTTATAAGTGGTATGGGGCCCTTCGCTTTCTTGCCTGGTCTCTGGCAGAACAAGGCTTGACAGCTTACAGTACGGGGCCGGGCAGTTTGGGTAGTGTTGAGTGTCAGCAGCGAGTCTGTGGTGTGGTCTGACTGAAAACAGGCCGTCGTCTAATCAGCCGGCAAGAAACCACGAGCGCTCAACATTAAGACACTGTGAGCCTCACTCGTCACCACTGTGCAAACACTTGATCTCTGTACCCACTTAATGAGCATGTCCATTAAATAGCTATGGTCACCATCACACCCATGTAGGGATAGAGTCGAGAACGTATTTCCAGTTTCAGTTTCTTTTGTTTGTTTTGTCACAACAAGTATTCTGTTCCTTGGTGGTCGTATATTTGAGGGGAATTACAACATCAACGCCAAGAGGATAGAAGCTGGACCTGTGTGTGATCATAAACAGGATGTATTGGCTGCCAGATTATGTCCGTTTCCATCTGTCTGTTTGTCTCACTCTGTCGGTAGAACCTTTTCATTTCAATATTCATACGTTAAACAGGAGGATCATGTGAGAGGATCATCTCACATCTATCACATTCTGCTCCAGTCTGGAGTTCCAGGTAAGAAAGTTAATAGGGCACATTACATACCAAATGTTGTATTTCACTCTCTTGTTTTTCCCAAATCACGGAGTACATCAGTTATAATTTACTTATACTTTCACTTTTTGGCTGTCACTGAGAATCTAAACAGTTGCATTGAGTCATGAAAAAGGTTGATGGAAAATAAATCAGTAATGTTGAAGTGGAGCTCTGAACTACACTCACAACACAAGATCCAGGGAAACATATACATTAAAACTATTGTGGAGCATTACCTTTTGATGTCATCACGTGTATTGTCTAGGTGATATAGGTATAAATGTAGAGAGGGCCCAGAAGCCAACAGCACAAATTTGTCTAAGTAGTAAAACTGAGCACTCTTGATAGGTTTGGAGAATTTATCAGTCGCCTGAATGAAATAGAAAAACATTCAGATTAATAACACAACATTGCAAGATCAAATTGTTTCTCTATCATTGGATGTCCTGTAATTTTTGGGAGGCAGTATCAATGACCAAGTTACTTAAAGAAGTTAAGAATCTCCGGCAAGGACTAGGTCAGCCGATTGTCAGACAAATCTGGAAGACGCAGGCAGAGGTTGTGGCTGAAAAAGGAAAGCTCCCAGCTGAGTCCCTAAATAAAGAGTATAATTTGTATGAACTGTATATCAGTCTTAACAATGGTACGTTCCCTGAAAAGCAGGCTTTTACCAAGCCAGCAGTAAAAGAAGTAGGGAAAGAGCATGCACTACAATAAAGCAACAAAAAAAAAAGAATCACTCCTTTTCTCTTTTCTCCACGTCGTTCTCACTCGCTCAAAAAACACCTTTTGAGTTGTCAAGAAAAATAAATGTATCTTTTTTTCCCATGTGGAAAAAAGGAGCTAATGAAAGGAAATCTTGCCATGTTTAAAGTGATGGTGTGCTCAAGGGAAAGGACGGCTGAGGGCCCTGTAAGGGCCAACAACAAACTGACTGATAGGATGTCATGGCTCATCAGAAACCTATTCAGTCCAGAATTCCATCTAACCTAACCTAGACTTCAGATATATTTCAGTAGAGCCTGTGGAAATACAGAATTCCATCTAACCTAACCTACACTTCAGATAGACTTCAGCAAAGAGCCTGTGGAAATACAACACGTTACACAACATGGTGTGCCTTTCTAAAAAGAAGGCACTTCTACTCCAATTCCATAAATAATGCCAGCTAATAAAGACGTTTTCTATAGATAACGCAAGCAATCTAACGATCGTAGAAGTGCTTCACCGCAGTGAAGTTAATCAAAGGCTGCAGCTCTACAAGCTCTGCCAAAAGTAACCTGATACCTGTCTCATTAAAAGGAACTGATCTGTACTGGGTGTGCAGAGAGAGACTGTGCTTTGGCCTGGCCTGCGGAAGTAGCCATACTGTCTAATAGCATCGGTCTGGGATCTCTAAGAATGTATGAGGAAGTGAAGAGAATCTGCACATGCTCAACGTCCTGAATGGTTGGACCTCAGTCAGAGCAGATGTTCCTACTGACAGTCTCACATAGCCAGGCCAAGAGACACACTATCACATCAGCCTCACTAGCTAGGCGGCTCTTCCATTCCAATGAGGCTACACTTGTTAACACTGGAAAAATTGCATTAGGAAACTCTTGTGTCAACGTGTAGATAGGCTACTTCTTAGTCGGTTTGAGTGCACTGAAAAACAAATACGTAGTCAATAAAAGAAGATACAAATAGAAAGCATGTTATAGAGGAGTGACAACATTGTGACTGTTTAGGTGTGTGTGTGTGTGTGTGTGTGTGTGTGTGTGTGTGTGTGTGTGTGTGTGTGTGTGTGTGTGTGTGTGTGTGTGTGTGTGTGTGCGAACAAGTGGGTAGAGTGACTGTGTGTAAATTGTGCTGAGTGGGCAGGATACCAGTGTAATAGCAGGTTCGGGACTTCCAGAGGGCCACAGTCGAAGTGTGCGGTCCTCAGAAGCACTCAGCCACCACCGTCTGTTGTGACTCCAGCTCACACTGTTCACCGCCTTGTCATGGCCTGGATAACACACAGATACATCCAAACACAGGTTCTGCAATGTCCCGGTGCACGAGGTGAAGCGTCCCAAAGCGTCTAGAGTAGTATTTTCTCGGACTGTCAAGTAGAAGAGCAGAGGTTCAGTTTGACCTCTTGGTCACCTCCTCTTATCTCTGCTGCCCTCTTCTGGAGCTTGTCCTCAAAACAGAGACAGTAATTCCCCTTAATCGCATCCTTAGAAACACTTTTTGTTTTCCTTCAAGTGTGTGCAAGGCCAGAGACCAGGATCGAAGATCCTATGAGCATACTCTGGACAGTTCTGCAAATCAGGATGATTGACACCAGCAGCGTGTTGTAAACAGCGCAGCGTTGGAATTCTGGAAGACTAAAACATTTCTTGCATTTTGTTCACAAATGTTCTAAAAAAAAGCAAACATTTTGTGCGGTGATCTTTGTTCCTTCCGATTTATTTTCCCCTTCTTCTCAGAAGACAAAGACGGTGTGCCCCCTCACATTCCTGCATTGGCAGAAAACCAAGAAGGCTTTGCAAATGGAACAAACATTTTTTTTATCTAGAAGGTTGATAGTAAAAGCTAAGTAAGTGAATATTTGGGTCTTCCATGAAAGCTTTTATCTTGAGCCACAGATCTGCTTCAAATAAGGTGCAGGAGCCCAACTAAAATAAGGTAGGCCTAAATCAAAGTGTATGATACAATTTATAGTATTCACTTAATCGTACCACATCTGTAAGGCAGGTTGAATACCATGAATTGAAAATGTATAAAACTTTAACAACAAAATAATATAAGAGGAAAACATAATTCAACTATAATCTATCATTAATTGCAGGGATTCTTCAGACATTTTCATTGGTATGGGTCATGGATTGAACATTTCTTAAGTGAGTAAGTTTAAATTGCATTTGTGTCTATTTCAACTAATTATTCATTATCTGACCAAAGTGGATTCCTTCTAAAAATTAAGAAGAGAAAAGAAAACCATCATTCTGCTTCCAAATAAACTAACAAGTACCGGGTTACTCCATATCTCTGCTCTCATTTCGCTCAATGACTGACAGCTTTGATAACAGCAAAGGACCCACGTTCAATAAACAATCAACCAAACTGGCCTAAAGAGGGACGAAACCTATGTCCAGTGGATTTCCGCCCATTTGCGATTTTTTACGTATTCCAAGAAAAGCGAGGAAAGAGTAGATGAAGGTAATTCTGAACCCAAAACTGTGTTAAATTCAAACTAACACAGGCCCAAGGTTTGTAATCCCATGACTCTTGCACACTACCTGTGTAGACAGCTGGATCGCCAGTGAGGGAGGACTTGTACAATAACACAGAGCTGTCTCCCAGACCACACAGGATCTGTTTTCCATCGCCTGGGCAAAGACAAGGAAAGGAAGAAATGAAAAATAGTCATTATAGCCTAATTTTATGATTTGGAGTAAAGCACATCATGGGACACCAACTATCTAAAACTAAGTACCTTTGTACTGACTAACGAGGTACCTGAGTACTGAAAGCAGTAAATTGGAGTGGGCGTCTTGGCAGTGCTTAAGTGAGCGTGCAAAACACTGGGCACTGCGCTGTCTTCTGGATAATCTCTGAAGACGTACCCTCTGTAATAAAGATTGTAGTGTTAGTATCAAAAAGAGAAACATAAGACTATTTCTCTAAAATTGGTTGCTTACTTTTTCTTGCCCGTCTTGGTAGTCCCTTGAGTCTTTTGGACATTGGTCTTCGGTGTAAACATGGCCCTTCTGTTAAAACAAACAGTGAGCTTACTATAAAACTATAATATACACATATTTTGTACTACTTAAGAAAACCCTAATGCTACATGCCGCTGGTAATTTCTTTTTCTATGCAACCTAATTATTTCCAAATGTATTGAGAGTTGGTTTAATGACACATTCAGTATATTCCATATAAAATGTGACCAAGAAAAAGTTAAGTGTAAGATTTGGATCCAGAAGCAAAAACAGGGAATAGAAGAAAACCTAAAGAAAATCTTAGGTCTAATTTCAAAACAGAGAACTAGACTGTGACACGTTGCTACAGTCTAGGCCTTTAGAAAAATAACACACAACATTTATCTGTCCAGCCCTAACAATAAAAATACAAATCTCATGATGAAGCTACTGTGTGCCTTTATGTCACTCTGAACAATACCGTGTTAGTTTCCTATGTTCATCATATTTTCTTTAATAATAATAAAACACAAATGATCTGGCTTTTACTGTGGTATTGCAAAGTATCTCATTATAATTAGTGCAACGGCCTTTTAGGCTTAGACACTTAAATGATTGCAATATACAGTATATGATGAATTTGCCTGTTGTGATGGGCAACTGTATAAAATAACCTTGCGTTCCTTTGTCAATGGGCTTTGTTTGAAAGCAAAAAGTATACCACAGGTTGCCACTGGAAAAGCTGATTATTTGATTATGTGATTTGGATGGAAAGGACCATTCCACGTATTCTAATTGTCTGGCTGGAGGGCACATTTTTCACACTCAACCTACGGAGGAGAACTTGCGTATCCTGACGATTTCACCTTGGAGTGGAAGACAAGTGACTGTTCCTTCACACCACCTATGTAAGGAAGATAAAGACAAGCAACAATAAGTCTGATTTCTACTGCAGGCCCAAGAGAAAGAGAAGCACGGTTTGCTCCATTAACTGCTATTCTATTTGGTCAAAGACAAACACTACTAGGAATTCCCTATAGTTTGTTGCCTTTAAGGCATCTTTATGGCAGTGGTGGGATTGCGCTTGATTAAAAAAACGCTGTAGTTGACATGTTTAGGTTTCCCTGTCCAAGGCTAGTCGTACTTAGGGTGGCCGTGGCAAACCAGGCTATTGAAAAACACAGACAATTAAGGCATGAATCTGTAACAACAAACAACACAGGCAGATCCAAATGAATAACGAATGCAGTAAAGACTTGTTCTCTTCGTACTGATTAAATTATGCTCTACTAGTGATTTGTTAAAATCTGCCATAATTATGGCAGTATACATGACATATCGGCGTTGTTCCTGTGGTTGTCCTGGTGGGTTGTGGAAACACTGGTAATAAGCACTAGTGGCTGTTTATTTCATGCTGTCAGGAGACAGCTCAGAGCTGTGTAAAGCCTCTCTGGGATATGGAACCCACCGCTCCTCCCTGTCGAGGGACATCCCTTCACTATAGCCCGCTCACTTTTTCCACAGCCATTAAAATGGTGGCTTTCCAAAGGCACTTCTCCAGTCACAAAAAAGTGTTTAAAAATTAAAGTCAATCAACAGTTACAGAGTGGCAATTCGCTAGGGAAGGTAGGTACATTTTTTTAATAAATCTATGGGTAATTGAACTGTTTTGGAATGAAAAGAAACACAATGAAGGATTTAAGGCATTCAACTTAAATATGACGAGACACTAAAGCGAACAGAACTGCTTCAAAGAACAAATCAAGTTTCCAAGACTGCTTTCTCAGCTACAAGGAATAAAAAAAAAATCCAGCATCAGAGAGGAGTCTCCATTCTCAGGGCTCAACTCGGGTGGATTTTTGGAGTGGAGCCAACGAAAATAAAGATTTAAGTACAAAGTAAGATTTAAGCCTGGAAGAATGTGTAACAATAGCAAGCACGGCTATAGCGTTTCATCTAGGCAGTAACAAAAAACCTCCTCCCTCTGTATCTACATATTAAACAGATACCTTACAGAAACCTGGTAGATGGGCTATCTGAGGACCTGTCTGATGTTTAAGGGGCTGATAGGGACAGACCACTGGGGCCTGACAAAGGAGATGACATTCACTGGGAGTTGGTGAGGATCAGACCTAGCTGCTGTCTTAAGGCCAAGCCAAAAAGAGGACAGGCCAGTGAAAACATTTACAGAACGTCAAAGCGATACGTTTTAAGAGGTCTGCACATAATAAAATACACTCCCTAAAATAGGAGACGGCAACACCGATAACTGCGATTGGCAATGTGGGAAAGATGGTTGGTACTCTGCACTCTCAGATGGAGAGTTTCGTACTGCGGTTTCAGTCAATCAGTCAGGCCTGTCAGACAGAGCCTTGGCACTCAAGACTCGAGAGCTCAGCACCACTCACACTCTCTTGTTTCTCTCTGTGGAAACTCTGAAGAGTTTTCCTCCAGCCTGTCCATCTCCCTGTGCCCAATGCAGGAGGGGAAGTTCTGGGATAGAAGCTGCTGCTGATGCCCTGTGGCTACAGGCAAGGGTGTCAAATGGAATCAAGCTGGTGTCTCTGACAAGCAGCTGTATTTTTACAACCAAGTCCCTCGGATCCTGTTCTGGAGGGGAACCATAACGTCATGATCGCATGTGAGGCAGGCACAGCTTATTCGAGTAATGAGCGTGACACGTTAAGATCCACACGTGTCCTAAAGTGCATGCTTGGAATAAATGTGAGCATTAGAAATGTATCACCTGACGGTCGTGTTGCATTTCTGAGGCATCTCAGCAATTTACTTTTATGTAAGTTATGTACTGTTCAAGAAAAACAAGCCCTATGTTTCAGGTCCTTCAAATCCTTCAAACCCCCAAGTAGTTAATCCACGCTATAAAGTTAGCTATTTTAGGAGGGGAGACACCTTGAAAAGATTGGAGTCCCATCTGGACATGAGAGAATGCTGTTTCTTCTCTTCGCCATAAAACAGGTTAATCTAGGAAATACATCTCAAGGATCACACCTCATGACATTGGTGCCAACTAGTGAGCAGCTAGCTTCTTCGAAAACACATCTCGGTTATTCAGAGGCCATGCAATGAGAGTTTTGACATCAGACTGCTCCGACTACACTTTGAAATCATAACAGCATTGAATCAAATAGCAGGAATCAATCAAAGCTGTCCGTGGATTTCACTATGGAAACAACAAAGATTCTACATCAGGCTCACAACGGAAAAGAAAACTTTCCAGAAGTAAGGATCTAGCCAGCTGCGAGTCCACACGTCTACATGCAGTAGATAGATACCATTGAGAATAAAAACATGGGGGAAACATGAGTCGGTAAATACTTGTGGTTTGTTGTCTCCCACAGCTTAAGTCACGCACCAGCTCCAAACTCAACCCATTCGACGTCTGGCTCCAGAAAACCCCCTCTGCTCCAACTCTTGGGAGTCAGGCTCTCTAAAAGCACCTTTCTGAACAGTAACTACCCGTAATGGCAGCATGCAAACCACAGCATGTGCTACTGTCCCCTACAAAGAAGCTCAGAGCAGCCAGAAGCTAATGATACAGTACCACGGACCTGTCGGAGAGAGCTTTGTTAAGTTAAAAGGATTTGTTTCCTTTTATATATATAAAAAATTATTGTATTTCTTAGTTTTTACACATACATACATTGCATAGGAGATAACCACGATCAGGCAATTTGTTTGTCGCCTTGACTGCAGCCCTGCAGCATGTGCAATAGATGGATTGAGAGGGAACTGACACATTTATGCCACATCAGCTAACTCGAGACAAAAATCTGTTTTGTCCATACTCTCTATTTACTGATAATGACGAGGTTGTCAGTAGAGCTAACGCTCAAAAAACATCCAGGAAATATACTGCTCACAAGAGACAACTTGTAGCCAAACAAAGCAGTCACCATGCTGGTCATAAAGGAAGGAATCAAATGGACCATGTGTTTTTAACCCAAACACTGGGGCCCAATATTGCGTCAACCGGATTAAAGTGTGCCTGCGTTAGCGGATGAGGGGATGAGAACCTATGACTTCAAGCCACTAACGCCATGAGTACTGACCTTTCTTTTTGGGAGCAGTGGGTTCCCTCTTTTTTAATTCAGCAGTCAAAGGAGAATCCACCACTGGGGGTGCTCTGGAACACAGGGAAAATAATCCTGGTAGTATTTTCCATACTTATAGGTTATTAGTGGCCTCTCTTTCTTGGAGAACTGCAGAATTGTTGACTCATCAAAACCAGCGCGGTAGAAAGCTTTAAGTTAACATGGAAATGTCAGGAGAGGGGGAGGTTGCTGGGTATTAAATAACCTAACATGCCCTCACGCTGAGAGCTAGTCAGGTAGCCAGACTTTGCGTGAGAGGGAGCAGAAAGGGCTCCATTTGTGCCGTTTCCTTTTGAAGTTTTGCATGCGTCAACATTCCCAATTTAATATGCCTATTTGTACTGAAATAAACCATGCAGTCAATAACACACTGGATTGATCATGTTCTTTTTGTATATTGTGGAGTTGATCTGAAGAGAAGGATTACCTTGGTATGACAGTAAGGCCTCCTCTCTCGGGCCAGGCTTTTCCAAGGAGGTCACAGAGACTGTCCATGGACCCTGGCAATCTGACCTCTAACACAGACACACAGGGGTCAAGTAAAGAGCTCACAAGGCACACCATCTGCAAGAAAAATACATGAGGATTTGGTCTAAACAAGTAATGACACAATCAAAACAAATTGAAACATATCTTTTAAGAATAATTGCACCTAAAAGAAAGAACATGAAATAAAAAATTTGCACAATTGAGAGAAACCAATGGCGAGACAGCGGGTGATGCTTTTACTTTGCACGGTACCATATAATTGGCTTTAGGATGGAACAGAAAAAACTCTACTCTCCTTTAGGGATCCAAGCCGCAGTCATATCTAGTAAAACCTTTACATCTCACATAATTCTGGTCTTGTGAAACCATAAACTGCTAATTGCAGAGTTATAAAAGTGGCATGGGTTCAGAACACAGGGACCCCAAAATAAAGTACAGGATACAAGAGCAAATACTAAAGCTGTATTCTGTTCATGATATGAGTTTTAAAATGATTTGTCCATCATAAAAACATTACATAAAAAAAACTGAACTAGGTCAGGAAGATCAGGGCAAAAAAAAATGGAGCAAAATCACATAAAAACTGCATGATTATCATTTCATAAATGGAGTTACTCACATTGTTGTTTAACCCTTGAGATAGAGCCCATGAGCCTGCCAAAGTGATGCTCAAGTTGGAGGAATCTAGAAGGGGAAAATACGTTGATTACATACTGTCTGTGGCATAACCAAAATTACTGCAGAATGTTTGCCGCATAGTGACAAGGGATTTAGAAGGTGATCAGAGGCACCGTTGGGGTATGTTCTACATTTTTCTAAAAGGTTAGCCTGTACTAACTGTACCTGTCAAATGTTTAAAGAATTGTGTATATTCCTCATATAACATGTACTTATAAAAATAAAATCTACCGAAAGGCTATTTTCCCAATAGTCTTTTCCTGCAACCTTGTGACTGATGTCTGTGATGCGAGCAAATAATGAGTTACATGTACACCCACATACGATATTAAGCAAAAAATATAACCTGGATATAAAAAAGGAATCAGTAAATAATACTTCCCCAAAAAACGACACTGTTAAGCAGATCGGATCTTAGACGTGGCCCTCTCTCATATCAATCACCAAAGTGGGATGGAAAAGTAGGATACTGTATGTCCCACACACAGACTGAATTGCAGTCGCTGTCTACAGTACCTTTAAAATACAGTGTGGTGAGCAGTTCAGAGGTAGCCAAGTCAACCAGGTACAAGCCATCCGAGCTTCCCATCCATAACCAGCTATTCTCTCTGCATGAGAGCACAGGGAACCAGATGGTGAAATAATGCTGCATGCTCTCTCGTCAAGGAGGTTTCAATACATTTAAGATCGGAAGACAACGTAACCGCATACTAAAGAAAAACACTGTGCATTGGTGAAAAAAAAAAAAAGAAGGCAATTGGGATTCATTTTTTTTGGGCCAAGCTTGAATTTTCCCCTGACCTAATGCAGTAAATCAGAGTAAATCATGCACAGGAAGCAGAGAGCCAAAGCTGCCTCACGCTGCTTGCCATATAAACAAAGCAGGGTGGCAGAGGAGGGAGGTCTGGCATCGTGCTTTACAACCTACAGATAAGAACCGCTAGATCAGCACAATGACCTACATAGCATAGGCAGCCATAGGACACCAGCAACAACTGAATGCACCCAAGGGGTCTCTTTTCAGAGCTGGATTCTTCTTACTGTCCTTGTGTTATATGCTACCTAAATCACTGCTCTAATGAATAAAGATCATTATGAACCTCCTATTTTGCACGTGAAAAGAGCGTACGTACTAAACCCCTGTTGAGGTGGAAAAGTTAAAGTCAAAATGAAGTGGAGTGCTCTTCATTTTGTCAGCTCTGGTCAGCTATCCTGCGACCCAGCTTAACACGTTTCTGTCTCTTCACAGCTACAACAACTGTT
The DNA here is from genome assembly GCA_026901105.3 of Galaxias olidus. Classification (NCBI taxonomy): domain Eukaryota; kingdom Metazoa; phylum Chordata; class Actinopteri; order Galaxiiformes; family Galaxiidae; genus Galaxias; species Galaxias olidus. Next base: position 51,055 of record JAPMUY010001186.1, read on the forward strand.
TGGACAGCCTTAGCCTGTTAACACTAATTCAACCACCCTTTAATATGTGGTTTCCTGCTATCGCCATGGAAACACAAAATAGCCCATTAGCCTCTGTAAACTACTAAAGACACAGAATGTTCGAAACCCTTTCCAAACATCTGTGACAGCATGACACCTGTGGAGCTTTAATTGCAAAGAAAAGAGAGAAAAATCGTTTTTTATGACAAGTATTTACATTTATGAAACGACATTTTCCTGGATCACTCACAAAGCATAGCTTGTGGAAACAATGACAAATCAAGCACTACAAGGTCAGTCTTAAAGTATAGGCGAGATCTAGCAACGCAAACGAGATAGTTGACTATGGCTGAATCAAATTGAACAAAAACAGCCATAAATGTATTCTGCCATAGCAAAGAAAAGTGGACTTCAATTGATTTAAGATGGTAAATCAGGTGATGCATTTCAGCCACTAGATGGAATCCAATTCCTAGTTCCATCAGTTGTTTACCTTTCTTGCTCCTGATGTCCCCTATAAGCAGACATTCTGAGAACTGGCTTTGCCATCTCCACTGTGTCTGGCTGCTTCAAAGACAGAACATCTGCAAAGTTTTTTAACAGTGAATTTAACAGTTGAAAAAGAACAATAGCCTATTGGATTCAAAGGCTTGCGAGACGGCAAAGGAAATAGTTTAATCAAAATTTAAACGGCTATCTTTCCTCACCTGCAAGCCCGCCAGGCTGACCAGCCACAATGTCCAGGTGCCTCTGGTGTCTTTGCTCGATCTTCTGAAGGTCCAGTCTTGTTGCCAAATGACATCTTTTTGCAGAGAGCGAGAAGCACCACACCTAGAACACCAGCAGCAGATTTGTAACAGATGTGATTTCTGATTAGTAAGGGTTGGATGGGTCTGTGCCTCTCAATGCCTCTTACTAACCTGTCCTTCAGCAGAGCCAGTGACAAGCTGTCTGCTCTTCTCCAGGAAACACACACTCAGCAATGGAGATGCTAAAATTTACAAGCACACTCTGTGAGCATTTTATTCCATTTGCATCACTTACTCTTGCACAACGTTTTGTGAAGTACCTGATAATACACTGGACTGGTAGCAAACTGTTTCCATCTTCAAATCCTAAACCTGACAAAAATAATCAGAAGGAGAGAGAGCAAAAAATAGGACTATTTGCAGTACTTCGTTAGCTAAGTAACATTGTCTGTCGGCTATTGAACTGGAATACAGGTATCTGCATAACAATTAACTTTGGGGAACGAAATATACGATGAGTATAAGTGCAGGGGGTGAATCTTCCGAAATCGACACCTTAAATGTCCGGTCCTCTGAGATCGTTATGAAGACGTCCTCGTCCCATGGGCAAAACTCTGCAGCCGTCAACGGTCCAAGGTGACCAGTCAATACAGACACAACCTCTTCTTTCTGGACATAACACAGCAATACTCTTTCTTTTGCCAATAGCTTGTGTGTACATCAAGAATAAAAGGGTATCATTCAAATGCCTTACTCAAATCTAAAATAAAACATAGTGCTCCAAAAGTGCCAATGGACAGCCATTAAATAAATAATGCTGTTTAATGAATGTACAATTTGTACAAAATGCACCCTACCTTAGAGTTGAGAATATATGCTGTGCTTCCAGAACATGCAGATACCCGCTCATCAGACAAACAGAAGGAAAGATGAACAACCTTGCCCATCAGTGTCCCAATAATCCTACCAGCAGCAACCACACCTACAGAAGAAAAGTAAACCACATTTAATTATAGACATGGAAGTTTAGTAGATTTTGTTTTAAATCAGATGGCAGTCATTGAATTGCGGTTGTCATAGCTCCAAATGTACCCTCGCTTGTTCTTTTATAGCAGCATCCAATATCCCAGACAATGATGTAGTCAGCGGATGCAGAGCACAGGAGGACTTGGTCACTACCTGTCCCAAACACCATGGCAGTGATGTCGCCATGGTGACCAATCAGGTGCAAGGGCTACAGACAAGATATAAGAATGTTTTACTCTATAAATGCACATAGGAAACTTACAGAAGGGTTCAAAAGTCCACTACTAACTATCGGTTTGTTTTTATCATTCATCACAAACAAACGCAACATTTCACTGTGATAACAGAGGAAATAATCATGTTAACATTAACACAAGTCAAGACATCCTCAACCTTGTATGCAAACTGCACACTTGGACTCCGACCAAGGAGAAGTAAACGCACATCAAAGCTTTGGGAAGACTATAAAGTCTAAGGAAGATCAAGAAATGTATAAAGTTTTTCTATAAAGTTCTCGGCAATAACCATGGAACAGATATGGGAGAATTTGAAAAGGACAAGGGACAAACATACTCGAACATCATCACAGAACAATCCCACCGCAATATTCTACAGGCGTTATGGAGTAATGTGGAATGTTAAATTATTCACTAAAGCGTAGTCACTGCCAGTCAAAGCATTGAACAGGACAATGGTGTGCACACAAAATATAGATAAACGCTGACATTCTGTAATTTGACTACAGATATTTAATATTGTTTTGTTTTGTAAATGATGAAAATAAACAGCTCTTGTATCATAACATTTTAAACATGGTATATCATCATCATCTAGATTAGGTTTTTCTTTTTTAATTCTTTGGACAGACCTTATGCTCAGTGTCCCTAAGACTGTAAATCAGGAGATCCTTGCCATGTGCTGTTATGGCACAGTTGGAGGGACAGCAAGCAAGCTGCAGGTGAGATACCAATCTGTCACAAGTCAAGGAGAGCTTCTCTACCATTTGTTGTTTCTTGTTTCCACCGCCCAGACAAGCATCCATGTTGTGTCCTTCTCTGACTGTTTTAATGTCTAGTAACGTTAACTTTAACTCTGCTAAGATTAACGTTAGCTAAGTAAAGTTAGCTAACTGGCTATATCGCCAACTTGTAGTCTTCTTGCTACTTAATACGTCAACGTATAACGATACAGTTCCCTCGTTCCAAATAGTTGGTGCTCCAAATCATGACATATAGAATGTGATAAAAGGCTACAGGGAAATAAATAGCATGAGGCTGCTGGGTTAAATAAAATATTTGCTTCCGTTTGATCTAGTAGTACAACTTCATTCAATAGTTGCTTGGAAACACTAACAACCTAGTAATGTAGTAGTATCAGAGCTGTAGTTCATCTTCAAACCATTAGATGGTAGTGTTGTATTACCTAAAGAAATTACTGTACTCTGACTTCCTGGGCTGGTGGAGTCTGAGACAATCATTCGCAGAAGCCATCTAATTGACTGCTAATGAATCATCATCATTAATTGTATTATACTCTGTCTGTCCTTGTCCGAGCTACGACTACAGTTGTTTCTGTTTGGAGTCGGACATTAAGTCACACCTGGAAATCGCTTTTTAGGCACCATCAACCGGATTGCTAGCTACAAATACATAGACAATAACTACAAAAGTAAAGTTACTAGAGGCAGTTTATGTGTAGAACATGATTTTGGCGATCCACTACCGTTTGCTTAGTGTAATTATTTTTACCGAACCGTCGCAAAAAAGACATGCTGAATGCTCTTGCATATTAATATAGCACGATCAACGAATGCTCCCAAGTATGGGCATCTTTTCCTGAAGTGACGCACTTGCCTGTGACTTTGCTTGCTTGGCAATTTGTCACTGTTTCGCGGGAGATCGTACAGACAGGCAGACACAATTAGTGTTAAATATTGAGACGTCAAGAGTCACTGATCTGAACCGCGATTTTTTCATTCTCCCACAGACCCAATGTGCTATCTAAATAAATGTATTGATAATCTGTTAATATAAAAATGTGTCTACAGCGGCTTTAAATTAATTCTGATAAATAGTTTCCTTATTTTCTGAAAAAAAAGTATACAAAATTATGAATGAAAGTAATTCCATGGGCGGAGTAGTTGTATTTGTCGGATATTACGTCACCGCGTGTTGGTGGTGGGTGTCCGACCGGGCAGTGGTCTGAGATAGTTGACAGTCATACCGCTTCAGATCAATGGAACGTGCTAACCACGGGAGGACAACAATTTAAGTGCCAACGCTTTTCATGAGGACTAAATCGGATATATTCCCGTGTACAATTTGGAATTAAGGACATTAAGAATGTTACAAACTAACATTAATTATTAGAAAACCTGAGTTACGAGACCAACCAAAGGAGAACTACGTTGGCTAGCCTTATAGCTAGTTAACTAGCATTAGCTTGTAGTTAGCATTACATAGCATAACGTGTTCTACTGGGACGTGGGACTCAAGAAAACAACCGTAAAGAGGACATATATTAGCTAGATTGCTACATTTCGAGAATTGTAATGAAAAAGGACGTGTCTGACACGTTAGGATTTGTCCCTCAAAAAGATATTGTCTACAACAAACTTCTGCCATATGCAGAGAAACTAGACGAGGAGTCCAATGACATTTTGAGCAAGATAAAAGAAAACTTGGGCCGGGCAGTCCAGCTCAGAGAGATATGGCCGGGTGTTCTGTTTTGGACGAGAAAACTTTCCACGTACGTAACCCTACTAAATAACTAGCTGGCAGAACTTTCTGTGTTTCTACATGTGTGCCTACCATTGCCACACTGACGTGTAAGAGTGACTGCAAAGAAAGAGGCCTCGTAACATGAATGGATTTTGAAGAGAGGATTAGCCAGCTAGCTACCAATACCATATTAGCTGGCTTTCGAGCTGTGTACGTTATATAGTTTGGTCTCAAGGCTGATGGGCTAATGTAAATAGCGGCAACAAGTTAGTTTGTTATGACTAGCCTACATCCTTTGTTTACAACATATACGTCATGGGCACATACAGTTCACGATATACAAAATAACCTCAGTAAAAGTTTGATAGCTTCCGTCTTTAATAAGTTATGATTGTCAAGTCGTCATTCGTTCGTGCGTATCACATGCCTACTTTTTCCACAGCTATCTATAATGTTGTGCAACATGCAATTGTTTAACAGTCAAATGGTTTCTTATATGATCATGTCTACTTTTCAAGGTATTATGGCTATGAATGAAATGTTTACAAAAGAAAGAAAAAACAACAAAATCTGAGCTTAGGTATTTGGGCCCTTAGCCTTATCATTGAAATTGTGTTATGTGTTTCTTCCGGTAGCAGTTAGGTTAGGCTAGTTTGTTAAGAGAGTAGTTTACGCCATTTGTTTCCGTCAACACATTGCAATTAGTCGCCAAATTTAATTAGGCTAGATGTATATCCCTGTCTTACAGCAAACAATTATACAGAAGTTTTTGATTCACTAAGTTTAGATTTAACAGGTTTCCTAGAAGGTAAACAAGACATCACAAAACCCTTTTAACAAACCTTAAATGTAGAATATCCAGTTATATTCCTCATGACTTCTAACTATGTTAGTAAATTTATTTAGAATGTACGAGATTTTTAAGACTCCTTTGACAACTTTTCCTCTTCCTTAGGTACATGCGCCTCTATGGCCGAAAGTTCAGCAAGGAGGACCACGTCCTATTCATCAAACTGCTCTACGAGCTGGTCACGATCCCCAAACTGGAGATCAGCATGATGCAGGGCCTTGCTCGCCTTCTTATCAACCTCCTCAAGTAAGAATGGGCCTCAAGTGCTTGCTGATCGTTACTTAACTAACCTTGAACTGCGTTAGCTACACAAACTCATTGGAAATTACAGGGGAAGCCAACTTGACTAGCCCCCCCCCGTTCCCCGTCCTGTCCCCCGTTCATTTCTAATTATTACTAAATTAATAATAACAAATGTTTGTATAAATGTGCCCCTGTGTGTTATGTGTATATGGCTATAAAACACACCTTTTATAATGCCTCCATCCTTCCTACAGGAAGAGAGAGCTGCTCTCGAGGGAGGACTTGGAGTTACCTTGGAGACCGCTCTATGAACTGCAAGACAGGATCCTCTACTCCAAAACAGAGCATTTAGGCCTCAACTGGTTCCCCAAGTAGGCTATGCTTCTGTTTGCTTTAAGCCTACTAAACCCATAGTATGTTAATGAACCCTGAATAGGGATGCCTGCTGAATGGAATGGAAATGTGCATTTTAGGCTTAATCCGAAGGACGTTGTGCACGATGTGCATTAATGGACTTGTATTAGGAGTACTGACGTCTCAATGGGTTGCTGTTGTTATTCATTTTAGGACACTGCTGTACTATACCATTTTAAATATCATCAAGAAGTCATCCATGGTAAATGTTGCATTGCGGATGTTTATGTCTAAATGCACATAGTATCACATAGGTTATAAAATACTACGTTACTAACGTATATTAGATATAGTAATTTAAAGATGTTTTGCTTGTTGGAGAGCGATCAATCCCTGAACTAGTCAAAATCAAAGGTGTGTCAGACTTTAGTGAGCTATCAAGACAGGGTAGGTAGTTTGTATGGTGGTAGAATTTGTTATTTCTTTAAATATTACCACTAAACCTGAAACTGTGATGCACTCGTATTTCTGTTACAGACCTATATGAGGTTTGAAAATGTATGTTATACTGTTAGACTACTCACTTGTACTTCAGCTGGATGGGTCTTACCCTATCAATTGTTGTACAAGGTTGAAATGTGTGGCTAACAACATACCCACACCACCAACACATCAGGTTTTAATCCCCACCCCCCTTTTTCCCAGCAAGCAGTGCGAGGTGCTCTTTTATGGTGCTATGGGAACATTGCGTTACTCACACCCATGCCTTGATCATCACAACTCTGGAAAAAAACAACAAAAAAAACAAGCTGCCATGGCTATGTGCCTGTTTATTTGAACATACAATTATGAAACGCACAGAATGTTGGTTACCAGATGTTTAAAATATGACTACTGAAATGATTGGCGTTTCATGGTGTTCTGAATGTGATTCTTATGCCTTTGTCTCCTTTCACATTCAGTTCTCCACGGCCTCGTGCTTCCTCTAAACACATAATGATAAAAATGTTTCAGAGGTGGTAAGGACAACACTTCTCTTTGTGTTTTATTATTTTTATTTCATCCTTTGAGGCACTCGTTTCTTATATGTTGCATGTGAAAACCATGAAGCACACTGGACACCCCACGCAGCTTGTTTGACTTGGCAGTAGAACAATCGAAATCATATCAATGTTAACATTCCACTCATATTGGAGACTGTCGCACTGCAGCTAACATAGTTTGTACCCCGCCACACCGGTTCCCTCTTCATAGAGTTGCAATCATATCGAGCCTTTACAAGCCCTGGACATTGGGCTATATGTTCTTTCTTCCCTAGTGTTCTGTGGCTTCAATGATGTCACCCGTTACCTCGTCACCATACATTTGTACGATCATGTTTAGAGGTCTTGTCACATGTATGTCTTGCCCTTCTTGATCGTATGGGATGATCCTCACGTCTTGCCCCAAGTCAAACCCCACAGGTCGTGAGTGTGGTTGTATTGGGTAGCAGACTTATATTGTTAGTGTGGAGTGTATGGATCCGTGCCTGATCAGCAGTATCATCACTACATTTGCGTCCTTAGCTAGTCGATGCAAATCTGATCTGTGACTGTAATTTCCCCAGGCGGAATTTGTTTTAACAATCCTTACTCTAAGTCTACGATAACGTTGTGCCTTTACAATGTGATAGACTAACTGAAGATGAAGCGCAGTTGTGTAGTTAAACTTAATAAAACAGGGTCTGACTTGTCTATATGTCTACCAGGGAGTAAAGTTAACCTCAAGGCTAATGCAGTAAACCTGTGTAGTTGCTTGATTGAGAGAGACGTGAATGAAATGGAGATTAGAGACATGGTGAAATGGATAGGCAGGGCAGTTTTCAACAGGCAGGGCTTGGCCTGGCGTGTGGGGGAGGGACGGTTGTGGATTTTGCGCTGGGTTCACTGGCGAGTGTTATACTGGTGCAATGCTTTTGACGCTGTTATGTTGGCGCTGTTCTGTCCAAGTAGAAGGTAAAAACAGTCATGTTCATGAAAACAAACCCCATAGAACAATGGCTTCCATAACTACGTATGAAGGGTTATGAAGGGACAGAGCGATGTGGTTTTGTTCAAACGCTGCTCACTGGCTTGTGACCATCCCGGACCAAAGTCGAATGCTCCAGGGACAGTTGTTGTGTCTGTGATGGTGATCGTAGTCCCCACTGTGAGTGAACCCATTGTGACCCAGTTCCCTCGTTGTTTCCCCTTCTCACTGGTCAGTGGTGAGTGATAATGCTGTGCATGCACTCTGACTGGTTCTAATTGCATTGGTGTGTTCAGTGTGCTCAATCTCTTTACTTACCTGCCTGCTAATGTGTGCCCGTTTTATTATATCTTACCACATCTCTCCCATTTCCTTTTTATTCCCAGCTCTGTCGAAGGTGTGCTGAAAACCCTGGTGAAGAACTGCCGACTGTAAGTAGAGCTCTACAGAATGTGTCATATTTATTGATCGCTAAGTGTACTCCATGCTTGTTTGCATTTCACAGTCTGCCTTAGTGTGTGGTGTGTTTATCTCCGTAGCATTCCTTTCAAAGAGTTATTGTGCCAATTTAAGACCCTGTTCAAAAGTTGGTTATCTTTCAGTTCTTGCCTCAGCAGTCCTGCGTTGACAAATGTGGCCTGAAAATGCTGAGGGCTCGGATATGTATTAAAACCACATTCTAGAGCTCGGCTGGCAAGAAAGTATTTTATGAGTTCCTTTAGCGTGCTGACTTTGTATATTGAATGTGAAGGCAAAGCGGCTTTATTTAATCGAAAGCAGGGCAGGCTGTTGCAGGCTACTCATTCCATACACCACCAAAAAAAATCAGCAAAACTTGGCAAAGACTAGGAGTGCCACGATTTTCCCGGCCTCGTCTGTGAGTGGCTACAAAGCGGGAGAGTGTTGCTCAGTCTCTCTCTTTTGCACTGAGGCCGATAATCCTATTAGGCGATGTTGTCTAAATGTAGCCATGGGTGAGAGTTTCCTGTTGCTGTGAGAAGAGTGGTTTGGGGTCGGCCGCGGTTGGCCCTGTGCTCGGCAGCGAGAGGAGTTATCGGATAAGGAGTTGTAGAGTTATCTAGGCTCATGGATTGTATAGTAGCTCAACCATGGAGTATTCAGGTACTGTGTGGCGGACAACAACGTGGTGGTTTGGTGACTATCACATGGGAAACAACAGTGATCTGAGACACTCTACACCTGCAGTATTTAGCTACAAACACTGTTGTGACACGCTAAACTCATATACTCTCATTTTGTTTGAATATTATAGCGCTGTTCTATTTTTTTTTACTAGACTAGAAGATTCAAAATTAGTGTCTAGTTTACATAGACAAGGCCGTACAGTCGATCCACAACTTGCGCTTAGTATCTGCCCCACCTACGAAACAACGTGGTTCTCTTCTCACTTCCATGACTGAGAGAGTCAGTGTCCAGACAAGCTTGTCCTGACTGACTGTTGTCCATGGCTGAAGCTGGGAGGCTAGGAAGCTTAGCCCCTCACGTAGCTTATATTTTAGCCTTTCATAGCTGCTCTTCTAAAACTTCAAGTGTACACAGACACACACACACAGACACACATATTTTTCCCGTATACAACAAAACCAACTAACTGTTAGCTAAACAAACGAATCGTCCGGTATGTCATGCACTTAGTGGTCAATGCCTTCGTGTGTTTCCTGGCTCTGCAGGTATTTCCCAGAGTCTGCCACCCAGGAGATGCTGGAGGAGTGGAGACCGCTGCTCTGCCCCTTCGATGTCACCATGCAGCGAGCCATCAGCTACTTTGAGCTGTTTCTCCCCACCACGCTGCCCCCCGACCTGCACCACAAGGGCTTCAAGTAAGAGCGCTCTCCACAAGTCACGAGGGAACAGTTCTTACCACATTATCTACCGTGTTGGCTGGTTGCTTACCACGGTCCATGTCCTCCACATTATTGTATTGGTATGTGTGTAAGTAACACAGGTGACCTTTGTGTCAGGTTGTGGTTCGACGAGATGATCAGCTTGTGGGTGTCTGTGCAGAACCTCCCAGGCTGGGAAGTGGTGAGTCCTCACTAGTTACTACATGAACCTGATGACATGTGTTGGCAGGCTCTACTATCATTTGTCAGCACAAGTTTATGTCTCTCTTTAAATGTTCCCCTTTGCTCTCTTTGCAGCATCTTGTCAACTTATTTGCCCGCTTAGCAAACGACAACATTGGCTACATCGACTGGGACCCATATATTCCCAAGGTCAGAGACCCAACTGGTTAAACTTTGGATAGTGTAATAACCCCTTTGCTTCTCCTATGCACACATGGTTTCTGTGACTGTTTTCGTGCTCCGATCTGTGACTTGACTTTTCAAGCCCCTGTTGGTGTGGATGTCATGTGTTTGGAGGGGTGCATGGAAATCCCTGCTAGTCACAGTTAGAACATATCCAATTGATTTGTTGATGTTCTTGTTGGCTCTGGCAGCAAATGTGTTGCATCACGTCTATCTCATACTGAGCAAATATTTTGATGCTGTATTTGTAAGTCAACCTTATGGTTTAGATTGACTGTTATAAACATACCTATTTTCAAAATTTGCAAAAGTGAAGGCCTTTTGTTTTCATACAGTGATTTTCTTAAAGTATTCTGTTTGCTTTACCAAATATCTGTTCATATGGTGTTACTTGCAGCTTGAAGCTTTTTACGTTACGTAAACAAATTGTTATGTCTTTCAGATCTTCACCAGGATCCTGAGAAGTTTGAATCTCCCCGTGGGCACTAGTCAAATGTTAGTTCCCAGATACGTGACCAATGCCTATGACATTGGCCACGTGGTCCTCTGGGTGTCATCACTGCTGGTAAGTCTTAGCATTGCCAACAACGGCTCTATTTGATCCTAGTCTTATTGTACGGCATCGATACTCAATCGATGTGCGTCTGATTGTGTTTGTTTGTAATGCAGGGAGGCCCTAGTAAGCAAGCCCAGGCCCAGCTTGGCGGGCTATTCAGCAGTATCACCTCCTTCTTCCACCCATCCAACCATGGCCGCTGGCTGGTGAGTGTCCTGTGTCGTCAGCAAGAGTAATGATTAAGGATAGGGCACCGTGAGTCAACATTCAAAGTCACCACTTTTATCAATGATTACCAATGTGTTCAATGTATTATTCCTGATTGTTAAAAATATAGTTCATTATAGTAACACTCTACAGACTTCTGTCCTATTCCCTCCCTTTATCTATGCAGTAGGCATTATGATTATATTATGTTGATTGCTTGCCCAGAAATACCTCCGTGACACGGCAGACTGCAGCAGGGCTATTAAAGGTCCCCCAGATATGAAGGCCACATGCCTGTCTTGTTCCTGGAAACCCCCCCCCCCCCCCCCCGACCCGCTCTAGACGTTGGCCAGCACTTCGTGCAACAGGCCTCTATGTCCTACACAACCCTTTATTTTTGGACGGGGGGACGTTTTGTTTTGATCCTGGATCGTGGCTTGGCAACTTCTGGGATGTTCTCTCACATAGCTGTAGGCTGAGGTTTAGACTTGTTTATCAAGGCAGAACCTTTTCCAATCTGTTTATAAAATCATACCTTTGAACAATTTTGTTTTCTAATTTTAAATAAATAATAACTCGAGTCGTTTAACAATATGGCGTGGATTCAAAATAATTATAAAAAAAGGTTTTCTCACAAGCATGTAACTTTTGCCCTGTAGTTTCTGCTTTATAGGCCTCTTAACAAAACATGTCCAAGGGTCTCTACCGTAGGTAGTGGGTTATAAGACCAAACTGTGTCCTCCTTTGTTGGTGTTCCCTCGAGGCCCTCAGTGAACCCCCCTGTCCCTGTGTCCTCCGGTCCAGATGAAGCTGATGAAGCTGCTGCAGCGTCTGCCGGCCAGCGTGGTGCGGCGGCTGCACCGCGAGCGCTACAGGAAGCCCACCTGGCTCACGCCGGTCCCAGACAGCCACAAGCTCACCGAGCAGGACATCACCCACTTTGTGGAGAGCATGATGCAGCCCGTGCTGCTTGCCATGTTCAGCAAGACGGGCAGTCTGGACGCGGCCCAGGCCCTGCAGAACCTCGCCCTGATGAGGCCTGAGCTGGTCATCCCCCCCGTGCTGGAGAAGTGAGTGTGGACACACTGACTGCAGGGTTGGGCATCTCACAGTGTTACACGCTTCACATAGTTACTAAGAGGCGTGCATCCTTTCCTGCCACAGGACTTACCCAGCTATGGAGACTCTGACCGAGCCCCACCAGCTGACTGCCACTCTGAGCTGTATGATCGGCGTGGCGCGCAGCCTGGTGTCCGGAGGCCACCACTTCCCAGAAGGCCCCAGTCACATGCTGCCGCTCCTCATGAGGGCACTGCCAGGCGTCGACCCCAACGACTTCAGCAAGTGCATGGTGGGTAATGGAGTTCACGGCAGCCTATTGCTGGAGGCACTTTGCCACTGTCCCCCTTACTGTTTCTTTGTGCGTTTACAATCTAATGGCCATCTCTCCTTCCTACAGATAACATTCCAGTTCATAGCAACGTTTGCAACTCTTGTGCCTTTGGTGGACTGTTCGTCTGCCCTTCATGAAAGAACAGACTTGACGGAGGTCAGCAACCTCTCATGTTTTTAGAATCAATTGTGTGACTTGATGCTTGTTTCTTTGACCCAGCATACATATTTTTTCTCAATGTCTCTCTCTCTTTTTCTTTATTTTATTTTTTCTCCTCAGGTGGAGAGAGAGATGTGCTCAATATCTGCTGAGTTTGAGGACTTTGTTCTTCAGTTTATGGACAGGTATGAAAAAGACCTGTGCTTAAACTCTGCTATTCCGTCAAAATGTTCATGTGTTCTTCTGAGTGTAAATCTTGAGGGTGACATTTCTAGTGTGTGTTTGCAGGTGTTTTGCCCTTATAGACAGCAGTACTTTGGAACAGACTCGAGAAGAGACTGAGACAGAGAAGATGACCCACCTGGAGAGTCTGGTGGAGCTGGGCCTGTCCTCCACATTCAGCACCATCCTCACGCAGTGCTCCATAGACATCTTTAAGGTACGCCCATCCTCACCCAGTGCTCCATAGACATCTTTAAGGTACGCCCATCCTCACCCAGTGCTCCATAGACATCTTTAAGGCACGGCCACCCTCACCCAGTGCTCCATAGACATCTTTAAGGCACGGCCACCCTCACCCAGTGCTCCATAGACATCTTTAAGGTACGGCCACCCTCACCCAGTGCTCCATAGACATCTTTAAGGTACGGCCACCCTCACCCAGTGTTCCATAGACATCTTTAAGGCACGGCCACCCTCACCCAGTGCTCCATAGACATCTTTAAGGTACGGCCACCCTCACCCAGTGCTCCATAGACATCTTTAAGGTACGGCCACCCTCACCCAGTGCTCCATAGACATCTTTAAGGTGCGAGCACTCTTTACCTGTAGCACCATCCTCACCCAATGCTCCATGGTTTCCCTATGGTGGCCCATCCAAAAACCCCTTAAACTGCTTCCCACTGTGAACATGCTCTGGCATGGTTCAACCATGGTCCTAATACCAGCTCCCATTATGTGACCCGCTGAACCTTTATTTAATCTCTGGTGTGTTGTTTTAATAAAACAGGTGGCTCTGGAGAAGGTTTTCAACTTTGCCACTACCAACATCTTTGAGACTCGTGTCTCTGGGAGGATGGTGGCCGACATGTGCAGGGCGGCCTCTAAAGTAAGTCTTATTTTATCTTTATTTACTGGGTTATTTTATCTTTGTGTTCTGGGTTATTTTATCTTTATGTACTAGGTTATTTTTATCTTTATGTACTAGGTTATTTTTATCTTTATGTACTGGGTTATCTTATCTTTATGTACTGGGTTATGTTCTGTGTTGTGCACTTCATGTACGGTGTGCTGGTACGTGGATCGTCTCCTCACTCAAACGTCTTGGGTTTCAGTGTCACCCAGAAGAGTCCCTCAAGCTTTTTGTGCCACATTGCTGCAACGCCATAAACCAGATCGCAGCCAGTAAGTCCACTAAGCACACCACACATGCCTACGTTCAACCTTTGGTTATCTAAATCCCAAAGCCGTGATTTGAGTTGTAACAGTATGACCTCTCCATCTTTGACGTGATTTTTGTCCTGCTTTCAGATGAAGAAGTGCTGAATGAGGAGGAGCTGGACAAGGAGTTTCTATGGAACCTCCAGCTTTTGTCAGAGGTGAGTCTCCGCTTGATGGTAGGGAAAACGAATAGGTGGCTTAGACGAGTGTCTCTATGACTTGTCCAACGAGCTGCCACGCTGCCCCCTCAGGTCACCCGTGTGGACGGGGATAAGGTTCTGGGGTACCGCTCCCAGCTGGTCCAGGTGCTGCAGCTCACCCTCCATCTGAAGTGTAAGCAGGGCTACACACTGGCCTGCAACATGCTCCATCACATCCTGCGCTCTACCGCCCTCATCTACCCCACCGAGTACTGCAGTGTGCCGGGGGGGTTCCAGCAGCCGGTCAAAGACTACCTGCCCATCAAGGTATGTGGTGCGGACACTGTGGCTGTTTCTGTCATTGAACTGTTTACGGTGGTCATGATGTTGAGTTATTTCTTAGGTTTCAATTGATTTGCGTGGTCTGTGTGGGCAGAGCAGTTGTACCTGTCGCTCAGTGTTCAGTTCTTTTTGCTGGCAATTTAGGAGGAGAATTAGGGAGATGCACAGTCTCCAACTGTCATGTTGTGTCCTTAATCTGTCTAAATCATCGTGTTCCTTAATCAATTTGAGTATTATACAAAAAGTCCAGAGTATCCCATTTGTCAGTGTACTGTGTGTTTCCAGGATATTGAGTGCCTGGCGGCCTCATTGGCAGCCTGAGCGGCTCACTGTTATTGTCCATTTCTGCTGTGTCACCGAGGAGCTGAGCTACGTGTTAGTCCAGAGGGGCACGGCAAAGGTTTTATTACCCAATAGTAGGATGACAAATAAGCTGTAATGCACTTTCTCTTTCCCTTTATTGGTCAAAATGTAATCAAATGCAGTCGTCATTCCCCCGCCCACCCCCACCCACACAAAAATACACACAAACCCCCACCTCCACACACCCACCCACACACAGACAGCTAAAGTACAAATGTGCTGGGGTTAAACTAAGCGGGCTTTGGTCTTTTGCATAACAGACATTTTGTCTTAAGCGGACAGTTACACAACCCGCCTGTGCTCGAACTCTAGCGCTCCTTCTCTCACAACCCTCCCTCTCTCCGAGGCCTGGCAGTGTAAAGGGCCCTTCCCCTGATCCTGTTATGTCTCCTCCTCCTCGAGAGTCATGGAGGGCAGCTTGGAGCCTGGATTAGTGGCTCTCTTGCACTGAAGGGCTGATAAGATGCCTTGCCTGTTCTTAGAATTGCCGTTGGTAGTGCGCGGCTGCAGCCGGGTCAACAGTGTTACCTACCGGCTCCTCCTTTAATTAGCATTGTGTGCTGCTATCTTTACACCCCACATACCTGGGTTAGGCCTGCGTCTGTAAGTCCATGTGGCCATCGGGTTTCTTATACGGTGGCAGGTCAGGGGGCCTTGATTGGGTTATCTTGGTCTATACATGCTCTCTGTTGATCTGTTGTCTGTTGGAGAGAAAGCTTCTTACTATTGCCAGCTTTGCCAGACAGGATCAGAGTCATCCTCCAGCTGCTAAGACAACAATTCGTTAAAGCCAAACGTCCAGGCAATTTGATTGGCTGAGAAAGCTATTTCTGTAAACAAACGGTGGCCTATCGCTTTCACTGTCAAATCCCATGTGACTATAGCACATCCTTTTCAATAAGCACTCTTTAGCCCTTTAAGAGTAGCAACGTTAGCAAAAGGTTGCGTACGTCTCCAGCTTCCGTTTGTTACTAGAACATGATGTGACGTGGCGTTCTCCCCGTGCAGGACTGGGGTCGGCCAGGGGACCTGTGGCACCTCGACATCCAGTGGCACGTGCCCTCTATGGAGGAGGCGGCCTTTGTCTTCTACGTCCTGGACCTCATCCTCCAGCCCGAGCTGCTCCGCCTGCAGAGGCACGCCCAGGGGGAACAGGACATGAGCAGGTAGGAGCTCCACACGCTGTCTGGGATGGCTAGGCTAACCTCCAACCTAAGAGTATGTGATGCTGTCTGAAGCGGTCAGATAGTAGATGTTTGTCATTTGAGGTTTCTATTCCTTTGATGTTTTTTTTTTGTGTGTGTTTGTGTCAGAGATGATGTCCTGCAGAGCTTGGCGATAATCCAGCACTGTCTGCTTGGAGCCGGGAGCGTGTTGCCCCCTCTAAAAGGAGAACCCATCCCAGAACTGTAAGTAGGATAGAGGCCTAAGACATATATTCTCCTCCACAATTGCTATTGATGTCCCGTCGCACTCGTCAAACACAGAGCAGCACCAAGTAAAGAGAAAGGCAAAGCACAATGCACCATTCATAGCGTTTTTAATATGTGTGACCTAAAACAAACTTCCCCTTCATACCCCCAGAGTCCCCAGCATGGTGAATCTGGAGGAGACACACCTCTACACAGGAATAGAGTATGGTGAGTGACTTTTCACTTAAGTTGCTGGTCAACCATGTTAGTTTCTAGATGAAGGACCTCTCTTTGTTTTTAAAAAAATAATAGTAACATACATTCTACCCTCTACCGGCAGATGTGTCCAGAGAGAACTACAGAGACGCTATCTGTAACGTGATGAGACAGCTGCTGCGTAAGTTTCTCACAACAATTTTTCCAGGACCGACACCTGCAACCTGACGTTCTGTATCACCAGAAGCCATTCTAATCTAAATTCCCACCACGTTAACCCTTTCTCTCCGTCTTCCAACAGAACACATTCTAGAGCACTCTGAAGACGACACCAAGTCTCTGTTCTCCATTATCAAGGTAGACTCGAGTTCCAGACAGATATACCAAGACCACGAGTCCTTCCAAAAGCCATGGGGATGTGCTTGCATGCGTTGTTTGCCTGTAACCCTGCTGTTGTTTCCCCCTACCCCCTACAGATTATCAGTGACCTGTTGCACTTTAAAGGCTCCCACAAACACGAGTTTGACTCGCGCTGGAAGAGCTTCAACCTTGTGAAAAAGTCCATGGAGAACAGGGTGAGCCACCCCAAACTGTTCTAGTGGTAGAACAGGTCCATTGATCCAGAGGTTCCCATACCAAATACTGTATTGATCCCCCAAGGGAGAAACTGAGTACAAGTATGTACAAGCATCTCTAGACAGTGGATATCCCTGTGGAACATAACAAGCCTGTCACTAAAAGAGCTCTCTAGCTCGCTAAAAACACTATACTATACTTTACTAAACTATACTATACTATAATATAATATAATATTATTTAATATAGCTTTGTACTGTTCTTTGCTCCGTGATAATTTCTAGTGAGTCAGGGGGTCAGGCTCTCACTCATCTCTCCTGTCTCTTCCCATTTAGCTCCATGGTCGTAAGCAGCACATCAGAGCCCTGCTCATTGACAGAGTAATGCTGCAGCATGAGGTACACAGCCTATTGCCTCCATCTACTCTCCCCTCAGGTACCTACCTCTTCCTCTCTGTGTTGCTAACGTTTTTTATGTGTGTGTGTGTGTGTGTTGGTGGTCAACTAGCTCCGTAAGCTGACTGCGGAGGGATGTCAGTACAGGAGCATTCACCAAGCCCTGATGAAGGACCTGCTCAGGCTGTCGACTAGCACCTACAGCCAGGTGAGTTAGACCACCTGCTCCATATCATCTGGGTCTTCACTTCTACACTCATAAATGGTGCCCCCACATCCTGTAGCATGTGTGACTGTGTTCCTGTAGGATGTGTGACTGTGTTCCTGTGCTCTCTCCGCTAGGCGTTGTTAGCATGTGAGACTGTGTTACTGTGTTCTCTCCGCTAGGTGTTGTTAGCATGTGTGACTGTGTTGCTGTGTTCTCTTCGCTAGGTGTTGTTAGCATGTGTGACTGTGTTGCTGTGTTCTCTTCGCTAGGTGTTATTAGCATGTGTGACTGTGTTGCTGTGTTCTCTCCGCTAGGTGTTATTAGCATGTGTGACTGTGGTCCTGTGTTCTCTCCGCTAGGTGTTGTTAGCATGTGTGACTGAGTTGCTGTGTTTTCTCCGCTAGGTGCGCAGCAAGGCTCAGAGTGTGCTCTTCACGGCTCTGGGAACCTACAACTTCTGCTGCAGGGACGTGATCCCCCGCGTGCTGGAGTTCCTGGAACCAGACAACACCAGCAGCATCACACAGCAGCAATTCAAAGTACAGCCGCACGGCTTACTCTTTTGTTCCCAAAGTGATTTTACACAGCAGCAGGGGGGGGGGGGAACCCTGAGATCATACGACGGTGTTTATTTCTCAGTACTGACCTGTTGGCCTTGCGGCCTCCTCTTTCCCTCTGCCCCCAGGGTGCCATGTACTGTCTCCTGGGGAACCACAGTGGGGTGTGCCTGGGGAACCTCCACGACTGGGAGTGCATCGCTCTGACGTGGCCCGGCATCGTGCGCTCGGGCCTCAGCTCCGCCATGTCACTGGAGAAGCCCTCTATCGTACGCCTCTTTGACGACCTGGCCGACAAAATCCACCGCCAGTACGAGACCATCGGCATCGACTTCTCGGTAAGACCCACCGAAAGACGCACGATTTTAGTCTGCGTAGCGGCAAAATGTGCCAACCGGGATCTGAGAATAGAAGGAATCGCGTAGGAGAAGAATTCACGGAGATCAGAGAAAAGCACACACACAGTCAAACTCAGAAAGGCTCTTCACGAAGCAATATGTGGGTCTCTTGTGTGTCGTTGCAGATACCAGAGGAGTGCTGTGCGGTGGCAAAGCAGCTGATGGTCACCAGCTGCCCCCTCCCCAAGGTAGCGCCCCCGTCTGAGGAGGAGGTGGCCCAGGGCCTCGGGAGGCAGGAACTCAAGAACTCAGAGGCTGTTGTGTGAGTTTCTAGAAAACATCTGGGTCATGATCCAAACTATGCCAATAGGCCAATTGGCATATTTGTTTTTCAAATTAAACCAAGTAGAACCGGGGAATCAAGGTTGTCTGCCCCCAGACTATTTGCATCAGTTCTGTGTCTTTTATTTTGCTAATGAGTTACACCATCTCCGCATTACTTTAGGCGGTACGAGAAGCTGGTCATTGATCTTCTGGATTGCATCAGCGACAGAAACCTGTAGGTTCACACTCCGCCAGGTTCAATGGCATGTGTTGGAGATGATCTATGGATACAGCTTTGTAGTGTCTCCTCACTGACGTGCTCTGGCTGCTCCTTACAGGCCCTGGAAGTTTGAGCACATTGCCATTGGCTTTCTGTCTCTGTTGCTGAGGGACGACCACCAGCTCCCTACTCGCGCCGTCCTGTTCTTTGTCAAAAACCTCAACCACGACTCCCTATTGGTCCGCAAGGTAACGCGAGTCTATTTCACATTCCTTAATGTTGAGCCAGCAGTGCATACACACAGTCACACACACACACTCACACACACACACACATATACACACACACATACAAACACACAGTCTCACAGACATACTGTATCTCGGGTTGTCAGCAGACATTTTGTTTTGACTGTGGTGTTTCCCCCCACTAGGTGGCGATATCCGCCGTGGCAGGGATCATGAAGCAGCTGAAAAGACCCCATAAGAAAGTGCCAATGAGCCCCATTGAGCTCTGTATGTCAATTCTCTTTGCACGTTTAGTCACATTCCCTGTTTGTTTTCCTCGTAGATAAGCATGTTTTCATATTCCTTCTTATGTTAACTTCTGGGCCTGTTTTCCCCCCACACCCTCCTCTGGGTCAAGGCGGAGGGAAGGAATTGAGTGGTATGATCGCTGGGGACCGACCAGACAACCAGTGGCTTCAGTACAACAGCAGCAGTCTGCCACGCACTCAGAAAGACTGGGAAGGCTGTGTGTTTGTGGAGAAGACCCACTGGGGCTACTACAGCTGGCCAAGGTAAGCCCACACGGATCACACACACACACACACACACACACACACACACACACACACACACACACACACACACACAATGTCCCCCTACTCCCATCTAGCCAACAGCGTATTTTACAACATGGTATTTTGTCTGTGTGTTCACTCAGGAAGCTGATGATGTACGCCCCACCTGAGGAGCAGCCCAAACAAAGCCTGACCAGAGAGGAGATGACAGAGGTTGGTTTCTCCACCATTTATAGTATATAGATACATTTTTTTACTCCTAGCGTTTGTTTAATGTTTTGAGTGAGACTTCGACATTGAATGCCTGTCAACCCGGCTGCCTTGCCTCTCCATACAGAGAGAGCAGGTCATCTATGACCACTTCACGGACCCCGTGTTCATCAACCAGCTCATCGAGTTCCTCTCTCTGGAGGATCGCAAGGGCAAGGACAAGTTCAGTCCTCGCAGGTTCTGCCTCTTCAAGGTAACGTGGCCTCCATGTTGAGAAAGGCTTAGAGTCAGGGTGCGGGATACTGCGTTCACATTCCTAAAAAGCACTTCTCTCTCTCTCTCTCTCTCTCTCTCTCTCTCTCTCTCTCTCTCTATTTGGCTCAATGTCCCCTCTTCCTGTTCCTCAGGGATTGTTCCGGAACTTCAACGACGCCTTCCTGCCGGTGCTGCAGCCCCACATGGAGCGCATGGTGGCCGACACCCACGAGAGCAAGCAGCGCTGCGTGGCCGAGATCATCTCCGGCCTGATCAGGGGCTGCAAGCACTGGAGCTACACGCAGGTACCTAGAAGACACGGCTCATCCTCCACTCGCGCTTTCATCCTCTCGCTCTTTCTCGTTCTCCCTCTTCTCTCTCTCTCTCACTGTGTGGACAGTCCAGACCTGCTCTTTAAGCCCCGATTGTGCCCCCTTCACAGGTGGAGTCTCTGTGGGAGCTGCTGTGTCCTCTCCTCCGCACGGCCCTCTCCAACATCACCATCGAGACCTATGCTGACTGGGGCACCTGCATCGCCACTGCCTGCGTAAGCTACCCTCTATCTATCTACCCTCGGCCTGTCCTGTTTTGACCTGCTCTTTACCTGCCCTCACACTGGTCCGTGTCCTGTGTTCCGTACAGGAAAGCAGAGACCCCCGCAAGCTGCACTGGCTGTTTGAGCTGCTGATGGAGTCTCCCGTCAACGGGGAGGGGGGATCCTTTGTGGACGCCTGGTGAGAGGAACATGAGTTGTGTGGTGTTGGTGGTAGTGTTGCGTTGGGGGTTGTGTGGTGTTGGTGGTGGATGGTGGTAGTGTTGGTGTTGTGATGGTGGGGGTTGTGTGGTGTTGTGGTATGTTAGTGTTGGTGGTTGTGTGGTGTTGTGTTGGTGTTGTAGGGTGTTGTGTTGATCTGGGTGCTGACTCCACGGCTGCTCTCCGTCTCCTCCAGTCGGCTGTACGTGCTGCAGGGGGGCCTGGCCCAGCAGGAGTGGCGTGTCCCTGAGCTCCTCCACAGGCTGCTGCAGTACCTGGAGCCCAAGCTCACACAGGTCTACAAGAACGTCCGCGAGCGCATCGGCAGGTAAGGCCCCGCCCGAGGCGTCCTCAGACCCCCCCCTACTCGTCCATAGCCGGTAGCTTGACCCATCGCTAACCTTCTTCCTCCCGCCAGCGTGCTCACCTACATCTTCATGATCGACGTCAACCTGCCCTACACGCAGCCCACGTCCTCGCCGCGCATCCACGAGTTCACCGAGCGCGTCATGGCCCGCCTGAAGCCCCTGACCGAGGGCGACGAGGAGATCCAGAACCACGTGCTGGAGGAGAACGAGGTGGGCGAGCAGGACGAGCGCACGCAGGCCATCAAGCTCCTGAAAACAGGTGGGTGGCAGGTCTCCAGTCCTTCAGAGGGAGGGGTGGGGGGTAACCGTGTAGAGGACCGCTTGGTGAAGGCCCTCTCTCTCTCTCTCTCTCTCCTTGTCTCCCCTGGTTACAGTGCTGAAGTGGCTGATGGCGAGCGCCGGACGCTCCTTCTCCACCGCTGTGCCGGAACAGCTCCAGCTGCTGCCCCTGCTCTTCAAGGTCAGCTCAGCCCCTGGCTCCTCTATGTGTGTTAGCCTCAGTGGTCCCTCTTATCACTGGTCCTGTCCCACTCTAAACACACTATCGTCCTTTCCCTTGAATCCCTTGTCATCCTTCTCCCCGTTTGGTTTGAACTTAACGACTCGACTCGGCTCGGTTCTCTCTGCCCTCCAGATCGCGCCGGTGGAGAACGACGACAGCTATGACGAGCTAAAGAGAGACGCCAAGACCTGCCTGTCGCTGATGTCCCAGGGCCTCCTCTACCCCGAGCAGATCGCCCAGGTGCTCAGCTCCCTGCAGGAGGTGAGGCCCCCCTCTTAGTGTCAGACACACAATGGGTTACAGAATGACGGAACTTCCTAAAAAGATAGACACGCCTTTTCTTTCTGTTCTATAATTATGTTAGGTTTGCAGTGCTGTGGGGCTTTGTGACGTGATTGACGGTCAGTTTGGCGTGCGTTTCAGATTGCTGGCAGCAGCTCGTGGCACGCGCGCTACACGGTGCTGACCTACCTCCAGGTCATGGTTTTCTACAACCTCTTCACCTTCAGGAGTGACCAGCGAGTGGTGGACCAGGTCCGGGCTCTGGTCATCCGCCTGCTAGGGGACGAGCAGCTGGAAGTAAGCACGTCCACGTCCATCTATACGGGCCAGCGTAATGAGATCTCTCATTAACAGCAAACTGAGGAGTGGTGTTCTTTGCATGGGAATCTAGCTCGGCGGGGCAAAGGCCGAGGAGCAGATGACCTGTAAGATGGAGAACAGGAGATGAGGGAGCGCTATACGTCACAACGGTTATATAATTGCCAAGCAACTGGCCAGTGAGAAAAGGGTGCGCATGTTTATGCTAGCAGGCCCTCTCCTCTCTCTCTCAGCTCCTATGTAATGATTCAGCAGCAGCACAGCCCCCCGCCCCCCCCCCTTTCTCCTCTCCACTTCCCCTTCGGCCCTCCTCTTACTGTTGCCATGGAAACCACAGGCTGCAGGAGTACCCTGTTGCCATGGAGATAACGTTCAAATTCAAGGAGGACGAGAGAGAGAGGGACTGTTTATGTATGTGTGGCTGGGGGTAGTGCAGGTAGCCTTTTCTTGTCTGTCAAAATGAGTCTTTTTACATGTTTTCTAATATTTTATTATGTCAGCGGATTTGCTAAATTTGTTGTACATTTCTTTCCTACAATCCAACTTGTTTGAATGGTTTGAATTTGTCTTTGTGCTTATAACAAATTCTGGATTGGGGAGAATGATGTCGTGCAAACGTCTAGCCTAACAGGTCATATTCCTTTACCAGAGATCCTCCACATATTTTACCTAATTTAAGTCCCAGTTCAGCCAAGGAAACACGTGGACAGTCAGTCTGTTCATTTGGAATGAGTAGTAGACATGGTGTTGTGCCAGTCAGTGCATCGCGCCATATGCTGAACTGTGACTGTGTTGCTGCTGATCCGGCCTGACTAATGACAGCGGGGTGTATAGTGTTACTGTGTAGTGTTACTGTGCATCAGGCTGGCTGAAGGGGAGGTGGGTGGGGGTGGGGGGGTGGAATGATATGCCCCATGGTGACACAACTCATCAGTAGCTGTCTGCCAGCCTCTCTTATCACATGACTGCTGTTGTTATTCTTTTTCTGAAGGCTAGGCCCTGCGCTAAGAGCCAGCCAGCCAGCCTGCCAGCTCTGCTGCTGGGAGTAGCCCTCTTCCTCCTCCTCCTCCTCCTCCCTCTCTTCCTTCCTTCCTCGTCACTGCAGATAGCTTTAGAGTAGTCCACAGCCTTTGTGCGCTCAAGGGTGATACTGAATCACACAGTGAACTCCCACTCGCCTTGTTCTTCCTCTACCGTCTGAGGCGGTCGGGCACGTCAGCTAAGCCAGCCCATAGAACACTTTACCCGTGCTGTTTTGCATCAGCAATGCACGGCCATGTCCATGCTAGTCTGGATCAATAGGCGGAAGTGATCAAATAAACTCTTAGCTCTTGATCGTCTTTTCTCCCGCCTCTCAGGTAAGGGAGATGGCCGCCACCACGCTGAGTGGCTTCTTGCAGTGCAACTTCCTGTCCATGGATGCTCCCATGCAGGCTCACTTTGAGGCTCTCTGCAAGACCCGCTTGCCAAAGAAACGGAAGAGGGAGCTGGGCTCGGTGGTGGACACTATCCCCTCAGCTGGTAAGGACACAAAGCTTGGGTCTGGATCTGCCCGTATGATCACCGCCACTTTAAGAGCACATCTAATTTGACCGCTCTATGTCCTCTCCTGGGTCAGACCTGGTGCGGCGCCATGCTGGAGTGCTGGGTCTGAGCGCCTGCATCCTCTCCAGCCCCTACGACGTGCCCACCTGGATGCCCCAGCTGCTGATGAACCTGAGTGCCCATCTCAATGACACACAGCCCATCGAGGTACATTCAAGCTCCCCAACACACAATCACCTTAAAACGTCTTAATTTCTACAGTGTAGTATTGTTTATAAACCTTTTTTTAATGAATGTGCAGATGACTGTGAAGAAGACTCTGACTAACTTCCGTCGAACTCACCATGACAACTGGCTGGAGCACAAGCAGCAGTTTACTGACGACCAGTTGGTGGTCCTGACTGACCTGCTGGTATCGCCGTGCTACTACGCTTAAACAGTCTGGTATGTAACCCTAACCCTAGCCCTGCAACTACACCTAGACAGTCTGGTATGTAACCCTAACCCTAGCCCTGCTGCTACACCTAGACAGTCTGGTATGTAAGCCTAACCCTAGCCCTGCTGCTACACCAAGACAGTCTGGTATGTAACCCTAACCCTAGCCCTGCAACTACACCTAGACAGTCTGGTATGTAATTCTAGCCCTAACCCTGCTATTACACCTAGACAGTCTGGTATGTAACCCTAATCCTAGCCCTGCTACTACACCAGACAGTCTGGTATTTAACCCTAACCCTTGCCCTAACCCTGCTACTATACCTAGATAGTCTGGTAGGTAACCATAACCCAGCCCTAACCTTACTACTACACCTAGACAGTCTGGTATGTAACCCTAATCCTAACACTGCTACTTTGTCTAGACAGTCTGGTATGACCATTGGACCGTGTTGACATCCCCTAAAGCCAACAGATGAATCATTATATCTTTTTTAATTCAAACCATCACTTATAAATAGCCAACCCGTTTTTGACCTTATGGTGCAACAAATCCTTAAACTGATTTTCTTTATTTTCTATTTTTTTAGGGCGCCATTCAACAATGAGAAGAATGTTGTTTTAATTTTGATTTTTCTTTCTGGAAGAGGGAAGTCCTTTTCACTGTCGTTACTCAAAATCAGTACCTGAACTGAACTTTGACTGATCTCACCAGCCTGCGTGAGGGAAGAGGCTCCAGCCACTTGCTCACAGTGCTAAGACTAAAGAGAACCTTGGCCTGCCAGAGGGGAGTGGAGAGAGGGGATGTCATGAGTATGGAAGAAAGAATTATGTATTTATGTATTTAGCCCTCATTTACATTTCTACTATACTTAATATTTAAGGTTAAACCATTGCAGGGAGGTCTGACCTGCAGTTTGTAATATTACTGTACAGTTTATTTTGGGGGGTGGTTTTGTTTTGTGTGTGTGCGCGCGTTTGTGGAGTGCTTTTAGGACAACACCTACAGGTTTCCAACACAGGTCTCAGGAGTGTATACAGTATACCCCAAGTGTCAACTCTGAGCCAACATGTTTTCCGAAGGACTGAAGCGTTACTGCACTCCCATCAGTGAAGGGTTCTTGGTCACGGTCGATAAGAAGGCTATTGCATAGTCTACCATCAGCATAGATTTTAAATTGGAACACGCATACATGAAGTGTGTGTGTTTGTTTGATATACGATATATGCATATTTTATGTGTGTATAACATGTGTTTGACAAACACGCAATTGCATGTATTTATTTATTTATTTGATTTTTTTGAAGTGCTAATGTTCTTATTTTCCCAGTTGCTGGTGAAAATTTGGTTCGTGAGTAGGTTGTTGAGCTTTGATAGTGGTGGAAACGTATGTTTATTTCATCTGCTCTTGCGTGAGCAACGATCAATATGCAGTAGAAAGGTTGAGTGGGTGTGTGTTTGTGCATGTGTGAATGTTATAGGCGCCCACTACTGTGAAGATCTGAGCACAGATTGACTATCATGGCATGGCTTGGCACTCATCTGCAAAAAAGGACACAATCAAACCTCTGGATGGTAGTAGTGCTGCTGTGACATCTTTTCTCTGCTCTGGTAGATTCATTAGCGTTTTTGTTTTTTTTATCCAGTCCGAGACATTTAATTTGATTATTTTTAATGCAGACTCTGTATTAGTCTTACTGAAGCGTTGGTCAGTTTAGTACCTCACTTATGTATAGTGTAGTGCCAAAACTACAGTGTTCTTTTTTTTTTAGATGTAATTCCTTAAAAAAATAAATTGCTTGTTTGTAAAGTGTGTATGCCTGCTACTTTAAATTGTTTTTAAACATATCTTTATGGGTTAGTGGTGCCATCACTACTTTACCCATTAGTTTGAAAAACGGAAGTTCTTGAACTAGCATATAAACATAAAAATACACCCGGTGTTATTTTAAAACAATAAAGATTAAATTATTTGGCATTGTCTAATGACCTACTAGGCTACATTCATGACACGTTACATTGTCAGATTCCAACAAGCGCTTTGAGGCGTACATGCGCGCTGCGCGTCTGCAGTGACTTCATTCTCAACGTACAGTCATTGGTGTAGCGGAAAAGGATGGTTGTATCGACAAGAAAACAAATAAACCAAATATTGTCTGCCTACCTGCACTGTTCGCGCAGAAGAATTTCATGCGATTATATATGGATATGGAAGGTAAATCTGTCGATTTATTCTAATCATAAATACTATTACAGACTGAGGTTTACCCTACTGTAATGTAAAAAAATGCGCCTTTTTGAGCCGCAGGATGATTATACAGACCCTGCTACACATTATATCGTAATACCTGTGATATAAAAGGCCCAGACACTATTTCGAAACGTCTTATGGTCATAAAAAGGTAAAATTGCTGATAACAGAAAATATATTGAATTTCGATAGGGGCGGGTACTCCGAAGCCTTATGATCAATTAAGGTATTAAAAGAAATGGGGCCTATTGCCTACATTGTTATGCACATTCTTGTGTGTGTGTGTGTGATGGAAACAGTAAAGTATGCTAATATGTAGCATTCTACGAAAGTAGCCTACACTTAAATATATAAAAATTATGGACTAAATATGTTATAGAGGAAGAAGGCTTTTTTAATTGACGGTGTAGGCTTACAGATTTGTTTTTCTTCACAACCCCTAACTGCTAATAATTGCTGAATTTGTATGTCCTCTACAGAACGTTTGAGGATTTGGTCCATGGTAGAGGTGGTGGACACTGTCACCCCCCTAAAACCCTCCAGCCCTGTGAAATAATGTGAAAACTGGCCAGCTTGTCATCTACACTAACCCTTTCAAAGTACAATGAATGCCACTGGCACACCTTTAGGCCAGGTCGTTATTATGGGACCAAAGAGTTTAAATGGTACCTTGGGTGGACAGGCGTCCTCTGGCTGGGCCTTTATTCACACAGCTACCCTGACCTCCTGCTCTCTCCTCCTTATTGTCATCTTCTGTCTGGGCTCCTATGGCAACCTGGTGGTGTTCCTCTCCTTCTTTGACCCAGCCTTCCGCAAATTCCGCACCAACTTTGACTTCATGATCCTCAACTTGTCCTTCTGTGACCTGTTCATCTGTTGCGTGACGGCGCCCATGTTTGCCCTGGTGCTGTTCCTGGATGCTGGAGAAGGGAGCAGTGTGTCAAAGAGCTTCTGCTTCGCCTTCCATCTGACCAGCTCTGGCTTCATCATCATGTCCCTGGAGACGGTGGCAGTGATCGCCCTGCACAGACTCCGCATGGTGCTGGGCCAGCAGCCTAACCGCACTGCCTCCTTCCCCTGCACTCTGGCCCTCACTGCTCTGCTGTGGACCTCCAGCTTCACCATGGCGGCCCTCCTCACACTGCGGGCCTACCCTCGCAGAGACGGGCCGTGCCTGCCTCATTTCGGCCTGACCGGGGGTCGGGCTAGAGTCATACTCTACGTCTACCTGGCGGACTTTGCCTTTTGTGTGGCTGTGGTGTCCGTCTCCTACCTGATGATCGCTCAGACACTGAGGAAAAACGCACAGGTGAGGAAATGCCCTATCATTAACGTGGACGCCACGCGGCCCCCGGCGCCTCCGCCTCTCATAGCAGCGGGCTTTGAGGGCATGCAGTGTGGGGTCCAAGTGCCCTCCCTGTATCGGAACCAGACCCACTCGTACACACACCGGGCCAGCCAAGGTCTGGTGCCGGGGGCCGCCCCAGGAGCCACCTGCTGCCAGCTCGTCTCCACAGTCAACCTGTCCACAGCCAAGGACTCCAAGGCTGTGGTCACCTGTGTAGTGATCGTGTTCTCTGTCCTGCTCTGCTGTCTGCCCATGGGAGTCTCTCTGGCACAGGACGTCCTAACACCCGAGAGCACCTTTGCACACTACCAGTTTGAACTCTGTGGCTTTGTGCTCATTTTCCTCAAGTCAGGCATCAACCCGTTCGTGTACTCGCGCAACAGCGCAGGGCTCCGGCGCCGCGTGCTCTGCTTCCTCCAGTGGGTGGCGCTGGTGTTCCTCTGCTGCAAGCACAAGACGAGGCTCCATGCCATGGGGAAGGGCAGCCTGGAGGTGAACCGCAACAAGTCCTCTCACCACGAGACCAACTCGGCCTACGTGCTTTCCCCCAAGCCTCAGAGGAGGCTGGTGGACCAGGCGTGTGGGCCCAGCCACTCACGAGACTGTGCCGGCAGCCCTAGGGCCACTGGAGGGCGTAAGCCCAGGCCTCCCAGCACCTCCACCCCTATCAACACCCGTATCGAGCCCTACTACAGCATCTATAACAGCAGCCCCTCTGCAGGGCCCAGCTCCCCCAACAGCTTGCAGCCAGTAGGCTCTCAGACCTTTGGCTTCGCTAAGTCCTACGTAGCGATGCACTACCACACTCACCAAGAGGTACTCCAAGACTTTGAGAACACCTCAGTGCATCAGATCCCTGTGCCTTCAGTATAGGATGCTGAGGATGGCTTCAGTATAGGACGCTGAGGATGGCTTCGGATACCATGGGATTTTTCTTAAAAGTCAAATTTTCTGCACTTGCAACCAGTATTAATCTTTTGTTTTGTTTTGTACTGTGGTGGACAAAATAGATGTTACTTACCTTTTTGGTGGACTGATGAAAACTTAACACTACACACTTGTCATTGACGATAAGGGTGGGCGATCATATTGTTCAGAAGAAAGAAGAAAAAGATTTTTCATTCAGCTTCAATCTAGTAATTAATTGATGTAATTGAACTGACTGGAATCTATTTTTTTTCACGACACAGCATTTTAATATTGTACTCTTTACATAGTCTTTCTCTGCATAGGAATAATGTATTTGTGAGCCTCGTACATTTTCTTAATCAATAAATGTTTTTCAAGTGTACCATTCCACGTTTTGAAGCTTCATTAGAAGGTATAGGCACATTGTTTCCCAACCTTTTCCAACCCACGGCACACTTGCATAAACATATTTATTTTGCGGCACACCCCAGTTGTAAAACTGAATCAAAACTAAATACGAAATATTTGTATATATCCCAAATGTGACTCTCCCAAATTCTACGGCACACCGGTTGGGAAATGCTGGTGTAGGTGACACTAAACCACACCAAAGCACTGTAGGGGATTACCAAATATGTAGTCCGAGCACCCTCTGTTGGCCATAACCTATACCTATATACTGTATATATACACACTGTATATATAGTTTATCATGCAGCCCTTTCACATCACTGCGATGACTGAGCCTAGCAACTATGTATGTTTCATATTTCACATGTCCAGGACAGCATAAGCTTGTATAATTTAATTTATTTACTTCCCCCATAACACAGCAGTAATAAAAACTCTTGTTTGTATCATTCATGAAACCACAGAACACCATACCAGTGACACACAAAGGATTTAAATCAGCTCTCATCACGCACCAAGGCTGTAGGTTTATAACTTAAAGCACATGCTCTATCACAATTAACATTCACTCAATCTGTAACATTACACATTAACAGTACCCCATTCAGACCTAACATGTAAAGTAAAGCATATTTGAAAATTGTTATTTCTGTGACATCTACAACAACAAGAAATTTTTGCAGGTGCAAAGTGCTAAGTTCAAGCGTCTAACTTCAATTGACCAAACAAATTAAAATCTAGATGGCAATTAAAACACACAGATTGTTAACCCTCAGATTCATCATTCCTTTGTTACCCAAAGGAGCATAAGGAAAAAAAAAAGTGAGGGTTTAGGCCAACAGTTTGATTCAGGAAGGAGTGAGGTGCCGCTCAGTTCTCTTTGGCATCCCAAAGTTGGAGTGAGGTTGTCCACGTCGTGTGAGAAGGCTGCAATGCAATGCGTAGCAGGGCAGTGCACGGGGGATGCTTGGGCTTGGGTCTGTGCATACCAGGTCCCACAACACACCTTGACCATGAGCTGGCCACCTCCAGTTGTCACCTAGAAGCAGTGTCATTGACCTCTGTCTCTCACTCCCTATATGCCGTCCCAACGCAGTCTCTCTTTTAAAAATAAACTTCTTCTCTAGTGCAGCCCCCTTTCTTTCAGCCCTCTTCCTCCTCCTTGCTGTTGCATGCCGTTAACTGGACAGTGAGAGAAGGCCTTGGTCATCGGCCGTGTCAAGGATCCTGCATATGACTGGGGACTCAACCTGATGAGATAAGAGGACGGAGGATTGAACACATCAAAAAAGGGCAATTTTCCCAGGTTTAAACAAAACGCTTGTGTTCAAAGGGCATATTAAGACACCAAACAGAAGTGTTTGGGTGTGATAGGCACAGTGTCCTTACCCCTAGAATGTACTGACAGGTCTGAGGCTCCAGCATGTACACAGTAACGGCATGGGGGGACTCGGCTTCCTTACACCTGGGACAGAGGAAGAAGATCAGAAACATTAGGAGAGACGCCCCTCCATGGTGCTCTTCAACCAACTGATCTGTCAGCTGCCATCATCGTCCCTAGGGGTATTTGTACCCCTTTCCACTCACTTGAGCTTGACAATGACTTGTCTGGGCTTCCCTGTAAGATCACACAGATCCCCGTGGCCGTAGAAGTGGGACACCAACCTGGAGAGAAAACACACACATGATGCACTACGTTGACTACGATGTTGCTTTCTGCCTTCTTACTTAGCCATTTCAATGGACTGGGGGGATTTGTCACTATGGATCTTTTTTTGTTTTTTGTTTATACGGTGACCATCAACGTACTTGACTTTCTGCACACCATCCTCCTTGAACTGGTAGGAGCGAGCAACATTCTTCTGGGCCCACTCTCGATGCTCCTCAGCGTTCCAGCTTCCCACCACCACAATGTTCTTCCCCTGCTCCTTGTCCTGTGAACACACAGAGGGTTTACTGAGGCCACCACTCTACACATGGATTAGCACTAAAGGCTTCACCAGACGTCTTCAGTTCAGCTGGTTACCTCATGGTATTGATGCACGTGCCTCCCGTAACAGAACTCATACTTCCACCAGCCAACCCCCTGAAACACAGCAGGTTATGGGAGTCAGACACATGCCAGCATCAGGAGTATAGACTACAATCTCCTCTATGGAGCTGGCCCCTCACCCCATGCAGACAGTAGGAGCCACTCAGGAACTCCCTGATCAGCTGCTCGTCTGTCAGTCGGGAAATGTGGGTTGTGACCTGGGTCTGACCCCCTGCCGTCATGGGTTTGTGGGTGGAGGTGAAGGCCTCCTCTCGCACTGGAGACACTGGCTCCTGTAGGAGCAGCGGATGTTAGAGTTAATTTAAAAAGCATTTATTTATCATTTAGCACTACAGTTCACTCACTCACCTCTCCTCTGGCCTCTGGAGCAGCGCTGAAAGGAGGTTTGGAAAGATCCTCCCGCTCCTTGTCCAGTTGGGAGAGCCGCAGGGGACGGAGCGGGGAACCGGACAGGGCCTGGCAGAATATGGCATTGACCGGGGAGGACTTGAACCTTAAACAATGAGATTAGAAAGACCAGTTTACTATGTTTGCGTAGGTAGGGTTGCAGCCAAGGACAAGCTAAGTATGTAGAGCGAAAAAAGACAACGCCTAAAAGCACTTGTGAATGATTTATGAAGTTTTCACTGAGACCTAGATAAAGGTTATTATAAACAGAATAAAGAACCATATGAAGGTTATCAGGAAAAGCATATAAACCCATACAAAGGTTATCGCAAAGGAATTTCCAAAGTGATCTGCAAACACAATAGCAAGTACGTGGCAACGTAATTCAAAATACTCAAGCCAAAACCAACAAAAGAAAACTCCACCTGTAGACTGGGGGGAGATAGCTGTACCTATATTTAGGATGGGAACAGAGCAGCGGGGTCAACACCAACACCTCATACTCGCAGGTGGTGACCTCAGCGATGGACAGGATCTCGTGCTTGGCCTCGGGGTGGCACACATAGAGCACGGAGGTGGAGCGCTCGTAGTTCTGCTTTAGCACACAGGGAGTGCCGTTCCCCATCACCACCGGATAGTACGGCGTGAGCTGGCCCTCCACATTTTTGGTGGGAACCTAGACACAGGACAACACAGATCATGGTGGTGTTAGTAAGGTTGGACCGAGTGGGCAGCACATGGAGGATTTCTGAAGCAATGCACTGCGTGCTTAATCATGCCATCAACCTCTTTCTGGTCCTCAGACTTCAAGGGCGCGTTCTCTTCCTTTTTTTCCGCCCCCAAGTCTGTTGAAGCAAAAGTATCACATTATTTTATAACAAATTGAAGACAGCAGAAGTGCAGCACTGAAGCGGTTAGTTGTTGGATTTCTTTGTTGCTGACAGTTCACTTACCTGTCTCAGAGAAGTCTGCCTTCTTGGCCATGTTTCCCAGAAAATATTCCTGGATATTTATTTTCTAAATAAAATTTAAAAAAATAAATAAAATGAGTACGCACTAAATATGTGAATCTGTTAATCAATTGCAAACTTACATATTTTCACCGGTCACACAAACCTGGCCAGTGTCTTTCTCTTCATGGTACTGCCTTACATGTTTCCCATGACATACTTCATAAGTCCAGTATGACTCAATCTGCAACCATCACAACATAACATGGAAACTCAACATTGACAGTGAGCCTTCAAGTCTAAAAAAGTCTTATACAGTATGTTCGGTATGCCTCTGGTACACTACTAGCATATAGGACATCTGTGGAAAACAATACACATCGATTAAGCCTACACTCAAACTGATACTGAAATCAGAAACTACAGTCAAATAAATTAAACTTGAGAACTCTCACTCTGTAGGAGCAGCTGCTCTGTTTGAAAAGTGGTTCTAGCAGGGCACCTGGCGAGGGCCCACTGTAATCCTTATCATCATCCTGAGCACGAGAGGGAACAAACAACAGAGAAGATGTAAAGGTAAACATGTAGCTAGCAGTACAAACAAAAAAGGAGGTCTAACCGGTTATGATCATGTATTTACTATTAAGATGTAGGGCTATACACATGGATTCAATCCACTCACATCATCTCCATTGGACAAGGAAGGCAGTAAACATTTGTATTTTTCCTTCTCGGTTGTTGTCATAATAACAAAGTCATCTTCTTTATAAAGTGCACCAGATGTTGGCTGAAACGGACACGGATAGAAAAATATATTTAGTTACCATCTAGCAGTTTAACACCACCACCAAGCTAGGTACTAAACTAGGTAAACTAGCGCGCCTACTGCTGGTGAGAGGGTGGCTGCTAAAGACTGCATGAACTAACGTGTTAGTTTTATGTCATTTTTAATTAGGTGAATATTTACTGACAAAAAAAGCGACAATTAGTGTTAACACTTACCAGAGTGAATTCTGCCCCTGGCCAGTTGATTTTGAATGGGATTTCATCGGTAAAAGATGGATACCCCCCTCTGTTAGCGGAGACACCGCCGCAAAAATCAAGCAGACCACCAAGCAACAGAAATAACAGTCTGTCCATTGCTTAGTCCGGCTGTTTAGGCACCTTAAATTGAGCTACGGTGCTAGTCTCGACATGAAACGGGTTGCTTACAACAGTCAAACCAACATAATGAGCTGGTTTCCACTTAATGTAAACTTAAATTAGAATTCCGTGAGCTTCCGGGATTAATGTCAACAGATACTAACGCTACAGGAAGTGTACGTGAGTTTGCCACGTCTTTTTTCTGTTCGGTATGGTTAGGAAAAACAGCGACCTCTAGTGACATTCCTGTGAAAAGGAGCAGGAGGAAAATATGGGCTGAAAAATGTGTGAATAATTATACTCTACTATAGCCTATGTAGAACACAACTGAAATGTATTTATTAAATAATTTGTTTATTGATAAAAACAACAGAAAAATATATTGTAAAGCTAAAAGCAACATGCAAATTACAAAAACACGTTCACACACACACAGACACACACACACACACACACACACACACACACACACACACACACACACACACGCACACACACTTTATATACTTATTAGAATTCTGCAGCCAGGAAGTCAGGTTCCCCAGACATGTCTCTGGCTCTGCTCTGATGGTCTGTTCTCTCCCAAGGGATAGGGTCACATCAGCAGCTGCAGAAGCCTTTTTAAGACGAGTTTGTCTGCAGCAAACCTCTCACTGTACATTAAAAGTGACTACTGGAATAACAGAGATCATGAAGAAGCCAGGGGACAGTGAAACTTAATTTCAAATGTTGTTCTTCAAGTTTAAACTGGATACATCCTAACTTAAACTGTCAAACTAGTCTGATCAAAACGCAACTGGGTGTAGTCATCTTATTATATCCCCCTTTATGCAATAAAATAGAGAACCTAGAATGCTAACAAGGTTTATTAGAGGTTAAGGCCATATGTTGTCTGCTGATCATGCACTGACCATGTCAAACCTACATACAACCAACTGCATTTACACACAAACATAGTAGTATTCCCAGTAGATGTGACCCTTTAGAATCATTACATGAAGACCTCAGTCTGGTAGAGTAATTTAATAATTTCCTGCATTGCTGAAAGTGTATACAGTACAGTACAGCAATCAGGCAAACTTGTATGTGACCAATTAAAAGGGATTTTACATTTTAATTTATACAAATTATGTTTTTCTCACTGGTATGCATAGATTAGAACATAAAAATGTATGATTTTTAACAAAAATTCTAAAATGTATAAACACAAGACAAAACAGGAATTTAACAGGTTTTGCCATTTTGTTTTGCAAAATGTTTTTGTCTGGTCTGAAGAGCATGCTAGACTCGTTGCTACCTACCTCTGCTCATCTATGTGGCTACCTAATCCCATTCCTCCTGTTTTGTTCCATTGGCATTCTCTGACAGACAGACATGAGATGTAGCTGGTGATTGTGGTGCAAGACAAGAATTCAGAAGTTGAATTTGTTGATAGTGGTTAGTTTTTAGTTATTTACCAACCACTTGTGAGGTATTCTGATGTTTTAAACGGTAAGTTAATAGCCAATAGGACATTTCTCTGACACTTTTAAATATTCTGAGGCTGATTATGAAGAAAACTAAGGAGAACTCATTGCCTCTTGGTGGCACTGTTGATACAAGTGTGGAAAGGGAATCAGGATAAGGACAAGAGGTAGGAGCAGAGGAGCGATTACAGCAGAGATTTGGAAACAAAGAGTGAGAGGATTAGGAGAAGAAAAGGATATGGAGCAAGTTGAGTAGGATACGAGCAAAGAGAGTATTGCAGGCATATTGTCCGTTTGCCATCTACTCTCCTAAGACTTACGCTAATACCATCCTCATACTCACCCACCTATAGTCAAGGCTATTTTTATAATGTACACAGTTACCTTTCAGTAATTATTTTTTTCTCTACTTTACAATGTTATGATCTTCTCTATGTTATTACTTTTAACAAGGATGTAGTGAGCGTTTGTATTAATTTGTTTTGAATTGTATCTTACACTTTCAGAAGTGTGACAAATTATATCTTCACTGTCTCCATGGAGACAGTTATATGAGTGATATTAGGTGCAATACAGTGCAATAGTACATTTTCTTTGTTCAGATGTTTTTATTTACTTTGACCAACAACTTACAGACATGGCAGAAGGTATACCGATCCCCTTAATTTGAGACTTACAATTTTACATTTTACATGTTACATGTTACATTTTTCATAAGAAAAACACTTGCACCACCTGCAGTTACAGAGTCAGAGTGCTGTTGCCCCTGGGAATACAGCTTTATTTGTTAAAGGAATGTAAAACTAATCCTAGGTAAAAAATCTGAAATACTTTATACTGTACATACCAACAATGCCAGCTGCCTCCAACATTATGCTTTGGATTTGAACTTTTCACAACCCAAAAAAATAAACAAACACCGTGCATGACCTGTTAATATCCTCTTACACAACAGACTTCCCCTCTAACATCTGAACCATGTTGATCATCATAATGCCTCATGTTTTTCCAACGCATTCACATCACAGCTGGGATCTTTGTTAGTACCTTACGGCAGGTGATGTGTAGTGTATAATTAAGCTGAGCGGCATACATTTTGTGCTAACTGATGTAAAAATTTTCAAAGCCATTGTAAACAAACTCTGTGTCTGTCATCGAATTAAACATTCAATGAATAACTCTAACCCCTGTTGTAAGTCAGACACTACACGCAAGCATGGTGTATCAAATGTTTATTTTGATAAAAACAATCTGTCAAATAGAAAAAAAAGACAGCTTTATCTATGTCAGTGTACCTGATTATGTGCAACTTTCCACATGCGTGCAGAAATGTCAATAAGTGAGGGTTGATTTGAAGGAGCCTCTACGGGCACCAAGATCTCTATAGAGTTGATCTCTGGCTCTCATCAGTCTGTGACAGAGCCCTCACATGTTTGCGATGTGGAAACAGCATGGAGACACCATGTGATGAAAGAATATCACTCAGATGCTCAATACAATCACAGGACACAAATCATTTCATTCTATGCATGAATCTGACGAATAAGTTGTAAAAGGATGAAAATTGAAATTTCAAGCCAAGGCTATAACGTTGAGCAATGATTAAACTTTTTGTGGTGGCTTTTGTCCATCAGAGGGAACGTAATCAACGTTTGAAGTTAGCGTTGGGGGGATTTCTTTTGTAACCTATTGTATGCTTTGTCAGAAAGTCATGATTTTGACTATTCCATTATCTAAGTACATTACTGACAATGAATATTGCTACGCAAAGGATCCTGTCAGATGGATGACCTCAATCATTTCCAACCTGATTAGCTACAGTATAGATAGTATCTGCCCAAGAAACTCTTACTTCAATCAAATTGCCATTATTTAGGTAAATAATGCAATATGGTACTGTTGTGTGTATTCCACAGAACATGCACTGAGTCTTGAATACAGTATAGTAGCTGCACTTAAGTGAAAAATAGAAACCCCAGAAGTACATTTTGTCAATAAAACTAGAACAGAAAGAGGGTTAACGACTTCAAAATGCAGCCTAAGCAGTGTGCAGAAGCTGAAGGGACTTAGGGAGAGACTGGGGAGAGAATCTGAGAGGGAAATTCATTTGTTTCCTTACAGCCAAGTGTTAGGTGTTGATGGTGATGTCAAAGTAGGAATTGTATAAGAATGAGATGCTGAGCTTGATACGCCGACTAAATAGAGAGGGAATCATTTGGTCAGTTTATTTGAATTCCTAGAGGAAAACGCACGGCAAGGTTTTAACATGGGATTCCTTTGACATGAACAAAGTAACTGAAAAACTTGTCACTATGTCTGCTGGGTGCAATTTAAAAAGTATGTGTTTGCTGAAAGGGCTTAATACTACTTATGTCACCGTTTGCATGCAGCCCTTATGCAAGGTAATAATGTAAAATATACTGACACGAAACATCGTTATTTATATGGTTAAAGTCAACCTGGTACTAATTGGCTGTGACTGCTGCAAGCTTTAATTGGCTGACTGGTGAGCGAGACAATGCTTGCCTCAGCCATAATATGTGTGAGAAGCCCATCAGATAGTTACACACCTGTTGCATTTTGAGAACACATCAATCTCCTCTGTTTGTGTGGACGGTAAATAATAGCACAAAAATAAATAAAAAGGAAGGCTGGGCGTTTTGTTTGCCTTTCAAAAGCCTTTCAGTTCGGCTTTTTGTTTCTGAATTCATTTTTCCTGAAACCAAAGTAATCCAAGAGAGACACACTAATAAACATAATGCCAGGCAGAACCATGCCCCTCATGCTTAAAACCTGAAATAATATGCAACCACACCTTCACTGAAAGAACAAATGATTTTGCCATAAGTTTAGACAACAAAAGTAAGTGTTCCGAGAACAAAGTGGAGCCTGTGTTTCTAGATGATCTCCCTGCTGACCCGTTGAAAGCCAAGGCAGCTTTGTGTTTTTCTCATTGAACGCTGCAAAGCTTCTCCTAATTAAAATCGTAGACTGTGTGGATCTTAGCTTGCTCGCTCTGCTCATGCATAACTAATACCTGCTAATTAGAAAGAAAAAGGATGGCAGATATTGTCTAGAAAGGACTATATGGCAGTACAGTGGTTTGAAGTCTTCTAACACATTTTATAAATGTTCTCTCCCAGAAAGGGAAAAAAACAATAACAATAATGTGTTGCTATGTAGACATTGCTATTTACAATGCCTGCAAACCAAACATTGAATCAATTTGTCTACATGCTAGTGCCACAAAATAAACAGATCAGTATTCAGTGAATTGGTTGCTGATATTGAGGTTGCTTGTTTCGACCTTGCACTGTACTCCTGACAGTCTTTTAAAACCCAGTTTTGTCCTTCTCAATGCCCAGCAAGCATTGATGCTGTGTCAGTGTACTTCCATCTTTATCTATTCATTTAAATTCTGTAGGGCTGTTGCTTTTTTAACCTTCAATCTATTTTATTTCTAAATTTATTTTAGTTGAACAGTTTTATCCTTGGTTTATCTCCCAGTCATCTTGTTTTTAGCGTAAGCAAGTCTTGGCACAAACATATAATATTTAGATGCTGCTTAACAATATTGTATAATGTAACATAATGCCACAGGTGTTTGTGTGAAAGATATCTGTTTCTGCACAGGATATAGATTATTATAATGTGAACAGTGTTAATGGTGTCTCTTGTATTAAATACCTTTATGAAACTAAGACAACCTGATGTGGTATTGGCAGGTTGGTACCACACTGCTTGCTTTCCAAATGGTACAGGAAATGTGACCTTTCCAAGGCCTTCATGTTGACTGAGGATGGCCTTTCCACAAAGCACATGGACAATTGCTAGACCCTGAATCAGTGGTTAGACAGCACAAACACACTTCGTAATGGCAGTGTATTGATTACCAAGTTCTGAGCAAAAGGAAGAACACTGATTATCAAGTTCCAACTCAAGTTGTGTATAAACTGTACCACATTACCGTTGGCTTCAGTAATGCAGCAAAAATGAGGTAGATCAGTTACAATAAGGAGCTTTTAGTGACACGTCTAAAAACACACTGCTTTGCGGTCTTTTTAACAAACAATTCACTTATCTCCCTCTGAGGTGACAAACCGAGGGGGAAGAGAAAGAGGTTAAGGGACTGGGCAGGCTGGGCCTCCCCTGAGGCTCCCAGTGAGTCTGCTTGGCCGACGGCTTGTTCGCTCCGCAGATGTCACCTGGTCATTATCCTGGAGCGGCCATCTGCCTGTCCATCCTATCGAGCCTGGCCAATCAGCCTTCGGGGTCCTGTTTGAGTGACGGCCTTGGTGCTGCTCTCTTTCTCTCAGTCTGACCTCCTTCTCCACCTGGATGTAGTGTCCGAGAGGGTACTCAGGGCGAGGCATGAGGGAGGATAGAGGACACACACAGGGGGGAGAGAAAGAATTCACGGTGGAATCTTGGCTGCAAAACGCAAGCGGGGTAATGAACATCTGCAGCTCTGACTGGTGCGCCCTACCAGGTTGATCGTCTGACAGGCCCCTCTCACCCTCGTCACCGGGCCGCAGCACCGTTTGCTGCCAAGATGAAATCTAACCCCCACCCACTCACAGGAGCATGCTTCATATCCATGCGGCACACCTTTTCTATTAAACACCCCACTTTAACATTCTAATCCAAGTGGAGATTTTAATTTCTAACTTGAGAGTTCTTTTGATGCTGAGCCACTAACAACGATTAGGCTATTTTATTTGTTGTTTTGAAGGGCTTTATTTATCATGAAGTGTACAAGTCTGACGAGAAGTCAGATTTAATCATCACTTCCCTGAAGGTGTGGCATTTGACTGTGACTTTGGAATCACAGTTGTCATTTTGACTTTCTCAGAGAGGAGGAGGTTAATCTCGTTGGCTCATTAGAATCCAATTTAATTTCTCTAGTGAGAAAAGCAATCTTTTCAGCTAGCACTGCAGAATGAATCAGATTCTCCTATTGGTGAACCCACAGACACCCACTGCTACTTCCTCTGATATATCCACACATACACACACTCATTCCACGTACACACACACACACACACACACAAATACTTCATGATAACTGTATTTGAAGTACATCTTCAATTGCTCACTATCACGTCTACACTTATGTAGTTTTAGCTTCAGTGTTGCCTATAAACTGCCTGGTCAAAATATACCTACTTCCTTTCGGGTTCGATTTAACGCCACTGTTCATCCAGTCCGTGTCAGCACTTAAGGCTGATGGAGAGTGGATCTGGTCGCCTGGCTTCCTTTGCCCCTGCTCGAAAGATTTGGTCTGTGCCGCTGGGAGGGCCATTCTCTAACCTGCTTGTAACCCTGGCAGCAGCTACATGCCAGCTGGCACTCTCTGCCTTGATAGAAGACCTGCTGACTGGATACTTTTATAGCTCTCACCCTTACCTTTATATAACACATCAAGCCCCTTAGAGGTTCAGCCTCCTTCCCTAGATGACAAGGCACAGTTCTCCATCTAGTATTAATTACTTACAAATATGTCAAGGTATCAATGCATTATATACATTAAGACATGTATTTAGGGGATCTATGTAGTGGGAGATAATAAGCAATAAGCCTAGAAATTATTCAAGGAAATAATAAAGATAACTTCAAAAACA
Organism: Galaxias olidus; assembly: GCA_026901105.3. Classification (NCBI taxonomy): domain Eukaryota; kingdom Metazoa; phylum Chordata; class Actinopteri; order Galaxiiformes; family Galaxiidae; genus Galaxias; species Galaxias olidus. Next base: position 92,131 of record JAPMUY010001186.1, read on the forward strand.
TACTTATTTCCTCAACACCTCTGGCCTACTAAATAACCTCAAAGGATTATGGGAGTTAATGCAATGAATAATTTAGTAAGATCTTATTGCAATGGTTTGTAAGTAAATCACTCCGTATGATGTATTACATTTTATGTGATGTACTTGGTCTCCGTACTTCTGTTGTTGTCCCCATTCAGTCCCTCTCTGCCTGAAGGTAAGCAGTATTGTGGTGTACACTTCCAGAGTTGTTAATTCAGCCACTGGCTCACAATAGCTGCCTTCATACGCTTCCAAAACAAAATCAGGTCATCATCCCTAACAGAATCAAGACCTGGATATAATGCATTGGCATTTTAGCATTCCATTCTCAATTTGTTATTTCGCTTTTTTGACTGCAGTTTAAGTATGGCCCTTATTTTCAAACCAAAGAAATTACATTTTGAAACTGAAGTTCTTGTTAAAGTGAACATCAAGTTTAAGCATTGAAGTGCACTGAACAATATGTTACTCACTTTGAATAACTCATTAGTGTAATAAACGTTGACTGAAATTATTATTTTGTCAGAATACAAAATTTATTTAATTCAGTTATCTCTCAATAATTTTAACACAACCGGCCCGAATCAATCCAGCTGTTGGGCATTTAAACCTTGAAACGTCTATCCTATTTTACAGTTTACATATATGACCATACGACCTGACAGGCTCAATACTAAGCGATCATATTTTGTATCAAAATCAGTAGCAACTGCTTAACATAAAAATATTTAAACATTTAGGCTCAATAACCTGTCTACAGAAACCTGGAGCCTAATATCTTTACAGTAGCCTTTGGTACCACGGGAAGACAAAGTACATTTATTAACTTGTCAGGAAGGGACAGAATGAAGAACCTCAAATCTCAGGTACACTTTAGAATCTTTATCTACACCCCAAGCTTAACTTTTCTTAGAGGTGACCAAAGAAAGGAAGCAGTATGCGCTCAAACGCAAGACAACAGGAAGATGAGGACAAGGCAATTTGTTAAAGCATGGCATAGGTGACCTTTTGATGGATGCAGGCTGTCAGAGAGGAATCTCTGCATATCGAGCTGTGTAAGTGTTTTTGCAAGAACATTTTGAAAGCACTGATAAAGCTCAAATCTATGTACTCCTTCCATTTTCGTATGTTCTTTTTTCGAGGGTCTTCCCATATTTCTCAGTATTAAACCAGACCTGATGTAAGTAGAATCCAGTGGGTGAAAGGTTCCTTATTGTGTTATCATGCCATTGCATTTACAAAAGCCTCATTTTGGCCTTACACTGATCTATATCAAAGTTCTGTATCTTCATACTGTTTTGAATATTGACATTTCACTGAACAGAAGAAGAAAAAAATATATTTGTAGGTGTCCCTTTTTTTTGCATGACTATGGACTTCAGTCAAGCAAAACAATTTGGCCTATGGCAGCACTGCATAGCCTTGACAAAATCGCACGACCTCTGCAGTTATTTCCTCTGATCCATAATTTAGTCATGTCATAACCCAATGTTCAACTCTATTACATCTAACCTTTTAGATTATGAGAGGAACATTGGAACACTGACCCCTGGAACACAGAAAGTCACACTGCATGGTTCATTTCTGCTTAAAGAAAATAGTAGAAGTAATTTTTTTCTGCCTCTATCAGTCACACATTGTGTATTAGCCGCCACCACCAGCCCTCTGCACCTCTAAGGTTGGTGTCCAAAACAAACAAAGAAAAATTGCATAAATAAAGCATAGCACACTCTGCGACTGCAAAGTGTTCTGTCTATCTATTTTTATTGAATTGGGCATTGGCATTTAAAAGTCCCATAAATAATATATAATTTGAACTATAACGTGAATTCCATCAGTGGAGCAGTTTCTGTCCTTACCTCCCTTTTCTCAATCTCAGAACTCGAAGGAATTCTCTGTCATCTAGATTCTAGACCTCGCCCATGTCTTTGAAGCTTCCATAGAATTATTACAGGTGGCCTTCACAATATAAGCTATTTATGATTTTTTTTTGCTACTTTTAGGGTAGGATGGTTGTGAGAAGGGGTTATTATTGGTTAGTGTATATCTCAGCTACGACAGCAAAACTCCATCCTCTCTTCAGTTTTTTCACTTTTTACCTTTTAACAGGTTAAACATACAATGCTAATTTTCATGTGAATGCCATACTCATGCAATATTCTTCTTCTTCTAACTGCTGTGTCATTAGGATTATTCAGTGACGTCAGACAGAGGTGGTCTGCCTCTCGCTTGCCACAGCAGACAGTAACATCTGTGGATGCCCCCAGGCTAGCAGAGCAATCATCGGTGTGACAAATGGTGCCATTAGTATGCAGCGTCTAATACTGCCAAAATTCAAGAAGGGGAAGGGAGGTATCTCACTAAATACAACCCTGAGGGGAGGTGTCCCTTAATGTTACTGTAAGTCTGTCTGTCAGCATCAAAGTAAAAAATATTCTGGTTATCTTCTTGTTTTTCCTTTGTCATACCCACTGTAGGCTTGATTATGTGGGTACTTACGCTGTTTATTTACATCCTACATATAGCCAACCATAAAATATAATCGGTTAAAGAATAAAGGATTGGACACAAAAGTTGTGTGAAAAACTTTACAGACGCTAACACAATTCCAAATAGCTCCGTGGTTGTTTTTCATAAATTTTACACAGCCCAGTGAGGATGTACTGCATGCCTCAATGCGCTGAGTGTGCCATTTTATGTTTGAAACCAAATGTGACAGCCCTGAAATTCCATTTTGCAACACCCAATCAAAGTTTGCAATACACTCAGCAAAAATGGTCCCTTGCATTGAAGTCACCGATATCACAGCCGGTAATACCTGGCACGCCATCTATTCTACAACATAGCATATAGTACGTTTGTACGTTCTGCAAAAATATGATCAATTCATCAGAGTCCATCTAAGATCAATAGAGCACCATTTTCACTGGTAAGGTATTCACATGCACAAGATGAATCGCACGATTCAGTGCCTGAAGTCCTATCTATTCTCCTCGGTTTAATACAAACAGTCATTCACTTTTCTACTTTTTATATTGTATATTGCATGACATAATTTGTTTGTTATCACCAACATTGATGATGTTGTGATGTTGAGAGAGCACTATAAAAAGTTAAAGATTGTAAAATAACTCTGCACACAACCACTAGAGGTAAATGCTTTGCAATGTGTTGTAAGCTGTGTGACAACTTTACAGTGATATTTTGAAAGTTAATGCTGAAAGGACATTTGTATTCAAGTGCATGCTTGCTGAACTTGTTCATAAAAAATAAATAAACATAATTACACTTCAAAGCACTCATCTCAGAAAGGTCTGTCTAACAAGCTCTTGATGACCATTGAAGAAAGAATACTTACTAAAAAAGGCCAAATTAAGGATTCACCAAACACAAAGAAGTTAATTTATGATCATAGCTCCATCATCAAAGGTTTGACATAATTAAAACCACACACACAAATATTATATGTGTAAAGAAGCTTTTTCTGCTTTCCCTTTAGAAAAACATGATGTTGGAAATTAAATGTTATATCCCACTTGGAAAAACTCTATAAAAATGCAGGCCACGTTAAGCCTATTCCACATGCCTTGTTCTCTGTTTTCCCTCTCCTTCATGTCACGCCTCTGAGTAGAGAGAGGTATAATGAATGTTCAGCTGCAGATTCATTATCAGTCTGCTTCAGACGCCGGCCGACTACAGCTGCCCTCAGGTCTCTGGCTATGAGGCGAGGGCGGGTCCGACTGGTTTGGAGGGGAGGGGGGGGGGGGGGGCAGCACCTTTACGCTGGCCTGGGGGCTCCCTCCATCTGAAAAGGATGACATTTGATTTCAGAGGGATAAAAGGTGGCCTCCAGTTTTTAAGTCAATTATTTATTTTGTTCTTTTGTGCAGCCACCTCTTCGCTAAACCACTAAACGCAAATTATGTTTTATTTAATTATTTTTATTCATTTGCTTTAGAATTAGATCACTATGATGACGAGTGAAACGATCAAGTCTTTCAAAAATACCGTCTTTGAACCTACACAAAATTTCCCTATTCCAAACATCACCCCAGATCTAAGTGGATCATGCTCAAAAGGAAATGTATAGAGCTCACCAACCAAACAGTGCAGGCCATTAATATGAAACCAACAATTGCACATCCAATAGCACATGTTAGTTTCCTTGGACTAGAAATACCGGTAAGTTTGCACAATACTGTACTGCAGGTCTTCTTTCTCCTCTCCCTCTTATCCTCAATCAATCTGTGTGAAAGACAGTGATAGCACAAACTGTGTATGTCTGCTGCAGATATGCTCCCCTCATCCCAATCTGATGAAAGTTTCAGACAGCATGCTAAAGGAGATTAAATGAAGCCATGAATAAAACTGTGAATGTGAAATGGTGAGTGTTCGCAGTGACCAAAAAAAAGAGTGAACAGCTCTTTTCCATACCCACAACAGGAAGTTGAGTCCCCTTTCATTTCTTATAAATGCTTTGTCATTTGCCGTTGACAAGCCAACCATCTCTTTGATGCATAGGCAAGCGCAGAGGACGAGAGACTGTCTTTTGCTGTCACACCAGATCTTTCATCCATTTAATCTCTATCAAGAAATGCAGGAGCCCTCATCTCATCCACAAGCAGGGAGTAATCATAAGCTGTTCTACTGTAGACTAAACAGACTTATCATTGGACACATTCAGGCTCCCCCTGCAGATAGGATGCCATGCTGAATAAGGTAGATTGTTTGCACGAACAAAATACCACAAAATCACCACACAAAATAAAAGAACTTGACAAAAACAGACTTGCCAATCTACTAATTTACATATTTAGCTTCTACTTGTGAAGTACTCTAAGATCTAGAGTCATAGAAAAAGTATCCTAGGGGTTGTAAGATGTAAATATTTCATTCAGACGCAGAGACAGAATACAATTACTTCTATGCAAGCCGGCCACCTAATAAAACCGATGGGCCCTTTTTGTTGTCAAGTCATGAGGGCACAGGATCACAGCAGATACGTCTGAGACAGGGCAAAAATAAATATCCTTCGCCAAGACAGAAACACAAAGAAAACAATAATTTCAAATGGGAAGGAAAGTGAAGACAAATGTACTGTGAAAGATGGGGCAAGAAAAGGACACTTTAAATAAAACATACACAGTGCCTGTAGCAGAGATCAACTCAGAAATTGTAAGAGAGAAAGAGCCAGACAGGGAGACAGAGGGAGAGAGAAGTGGTAGGGTCGGGGGCGAAGACGCACTGCCTACTTGAAACAGAGCTGTCGTGACCAATCAAGACTGGGCAAGTAATAAACCATAAACTTTGCAGGAGAATTAAAATGGGGGCGTTGTTAATATCATTGTTGTTGTTTTCTCAATCTGCGCTCATGGCGTCATCCCAGGCATGAGTTTATTCCTAGTTTTAACACGACACAGGCACGCAAAGTCTAACTTAACGAAATAATGAGTTTTCCTCCATTACATATACACGTCAACTTCATTGAATTACATGAGGTTGCCAACACTAGACTGGAGACATACTGTATGTCAGCCACGGCGGAACTCTCACTGATAAACAATGATAGTAATTCACTCTTATAGGTGCTAGCTCTGAGTTATCCTTTGCATCACCACCAGCTGTCGTCACTCCCTGGGTCCTCCGTCAGGAGAAGGTAATGTTGCATGCTTTCCCAGGCTGTCCCTGCTGGCTCTCTGAAGAACCACTCCATACATCCACAAAAAGAGGCCCAAGCACTGAAATTAAACATACTGTGCATCCATAGGAGGTTTTATATATGATAAAGGATAATCGTGGGCTAGGTTCATAAGAACATATCTAATGAATAATGAATGATTGAATCTCCTTGTTAGAAGATGTCAAGTGTCAGCCAACAAAGCTTTGGGCCATTGATATGAACAACAACATCTGGCTAGACGCTCCCCAGACAGGACCACAGGACTCATAGGGCATGTGGCAGTGTTGAGGCATATTCCCATCACGTATTACATGTTGCTGATCACACCGAGAGGTCTTGGTATAAGCATATTGTAACTTTTACACGATTACAGAAACTTTGAATTGAATAGGAAGACCCTTAAATGAAAGCAAGTGCAAAGGTATTTTGATCTCTGACACAGAATGTGAGAACAGGCGCACCACCACTCTGCCCCCGGGTCCTGCTCCTCCGGGTTCTGGGGGTATTAAACCCAATCGATGGCTCCTTGATCAGCAGAGCTGCCTCTTTCTTCTTCTCCCTCGGCTCTCCTCGAGAGGGGTACCCCCGTCTGTGGCTCTGAATCCTCAGTGGCAGCTAAAACACTCTGCCCATGTTTCCACTTGATAGCCCCGTAAGAAGGTGGCTAATCCGTTGACTCCGCGCCATGCCTTCCTCATGCTACATGGGCACCACATTGCTTTTCTTACCCTGGTGCAAACGAGGGACAATTCTCCGACTCTTGCTCACCAGATATCTTTTTGTTTTTGTGTGGTCTGTATTTACTCAGGGAACATGTTGTGATTTAACATGACATGTCCACCTATAGATCCCACCCAGAGAGCTCACAACGTGTTGGTTTACACAGGACTGCTCCACCCCTGCCTGTGTGTATTTGCTGTACCACTGGAGGCTGTCCCAGATGCTGTGCTGTAGAAGTGGCATGCCGTGAGCAAAAATGCATTGGTGGCACAACCCAGGTACAATGTCTTCAACTACCACACAAAAGTCTTATCAAAGTCATTCACCCATGAATTAGACAGTCCAAGAAAAAAGTATCAGATTGCTCTCGGTTTTTCTGACATTTTCAAATAAATACGTTTCGGTTCACAGGCTCTTTATAAATCACCCACTTCTCTTTCTGAATCACCAATGGTGACAAGTTTTGTTTCTTTTAGGTAATATAAATTAGTGCTTGGTGAAAAGTAAGAAACGATTGCAAGTAATCAGACGGAATTGGATGAGTGGGAGCACAGGGTCAAAATATATACATAAAAATGACTGATTAGATAATTTATCACATTGTTAAAAATTAAATTATAATTCACAATTCATATTCTAACCTATCAAGCAATCAGCCGGCCTTAAACATCATCATGTCTTCTGGCGAGACACTTTTCTGGTTTAATCATTACAACGCTAAGCACATCAATGGCAGCACAGAAGCATTGCTCAATACAGATGCAAAGTAAAAAATTCCATTCTTTTTGATCTTAAGTAAGGTGATGCATGTGAACTGAATACCGACAAGGCACTTTGTAGAGGCACCACATCCAGTGATCCGGATAAAGTGTGCGCTTGCTATGAATCCGCATGAGCGTGTTACAGTGGCAGTAAATTGTGTAGAGAGCAGTACGTTCTAATGAATCTACTGCATTTGATGCTAGCTTCTCGTTCAGCATACTGTATGGAGTTTACCGGGGTGTTGTCTTTTCCATAGTGGAGACGACTCCTGGTAACACCCACCATCTGCTACTGTTTTGCTATCAGAGACTCGGGGTTCAGTGAAGATCCAAATCTCCCAAACAGATTGAATTAATGGGGAGACTCCGGAATCAATGAGGCCAGGAAAGCAGGGCAGCAGCCTCTTCTTGGGCTGGGCAGAGGGCCATTAGTGGGAGTGGGGCAGGGGGGTTTGGGGGTGGCTGACTATGGGAGAGTTGAGGCTCCCTGCAGGGACTGCGGGGCTGCTGTGTAATGGTGTGTGCCTGCCCCAGTCACACTCTGCATCAACTCATGGACCTCCCTGTCGGATCCAGGCTGCAGTGCCCAGGGCTAGGCAGAGGAGGGGCCCGGGCACAGAACAAACTGTGCATCTCCAGCCATTCTTCAACAGCCTTTGGGGGCTTGCTACCACCAGAGGACGGGCTGCAGAGCTAGAGCCATGAACAAAAATACAACACGTTTACAGAGTTTAAAGTCAATACATAGCCCGTTTCGTTTCTCTCTGATTACAAGTTAAATGGCATACCATGTATTATTGTTGTGGTTTGCCTTTTATTTTACGGTGGTTTGCCTTTTGTTTTACAGGTGTTTGCCTTGTTTTGAAAGATGATTGCTTAGTAGGCTATTAGTGCTAGTTAAGGTTCTTAATGCTTACTCTAATGATCAGTCATTAAAACGTATGTGCTTTAACAAATAATTGCCTTTGTTTCGAACACTCTTGTTGACTATACAATTTGGCTGATAGAGGAGAGACAAGATCTCTATTTTGATCATGAACGATTTGGGACTTGTGTGTGCAGTGAATTTCAACGTCGTCATCAAAAACCATTTTATAGAACTAACCTAAACACGGAAGTGACAAGCTGCCAGCCAGCCCGTATGAAGCACTGATCCCAGGGCAGAATCCGCTTAGTCCATAGAGGTGACTAGCTGCCAGACGGCCCGCACGAAGCACTGATCCCAGGGCAGCATCCGCACAGTCCATAGAGGTGGCTAGCTGCCAGACGGCCCGCATGAAGCACTGATCCCAGGGCATTATCCGCACAGTCCATAGAAGTGGGCCTAGATTCATCACAGAGCATGTGGTCAATAGTAGCTACACCAGAGCAGTGTGAGCAATAAGCAGGCTCTAGACCTTGGCAAACTGACCTGTTAGGAATAAGGTAATCAATCAAGTCATACAATGGAATAGCTTAATTTCTCTCTCAGTTAGCCCGTTGCTTTAGAAACAGAAACATGGGCCTGCTGTGAGAAGGCTTAGGAAAACCAGGCATGAGCTCAATCTACGGATGCATCTATGCCAAACATTTTGATATGAGCCGTAGGCTACTGACTGTGAGTTAAGTTACTATTGTTGCTTTTATTTAAAGATGTAAAAATAATAATTTGAGAATAGGTCGCTCTGACCTAGAAATGTGGGATAGTTACTGAGCTGTACAAGCCAGGGTTGAAGCTAGGCTACTCACACAGTGATTTGTCCTGGGCAAAGTAACGCTAAATACCGCAGACCAGAGAAAATAATGCTGAAAGTCTGATTACCAATCAGAAGTGAATCAGCCACACTTGTTAGCCTCCCTATGAGGTCCTGTCGCCCTTCTGCCTTTCTGATCAGAAACTTGAATCCCATTTGAAAGCTGAACAAATGACCCATTCTAAGCATTGCATATTTTTTTTTCTTATACATAAAAAAAAAAAAAAAAAGTTTTTACTTTTTCAGCCCCCGGTAAACATTATGCAGATGCTGTTTTCTAATCGATTAGATTTCAAGAAAATGAACCAAAGACTAGATGCTAGGCTGTTACGACATTAATTAGGCACATTCGTGTAGAAACTGTGCTCTGCCCTCATAGAGAGGGGCAACACTTAAAACGAACCTCTGCACTGCCAGCGTTGCTCCTGCCGTTTGAGTCTGATGTGGAGGGATGGATATGGTGGAGAGCACGTAGGATGGGAGGCTCTCCCAATGCCTGCTCGCCTGGGCTCCATAAATAAGGTAGGGGAAAGGCAAAGGAGCAATCCCTCAGGACCACTGTCAGTCGGCATTTTGCCACAGTGGAGCTTAATGAGAAACAACGCTGCGTCAGACTATCCTTATGTAACAACACCCAGATCTAATGCTCACCAAAGCACCCGCTACCCCGGTCTTCCTCAGTTCTGATATCAGCATGGTAGTTAAAGCAAACTAAAATATGTTTGCTTGTAAGAAATGCACAGCATTCTACAAAAAAATTTAGTTAATTCTGGGATTTTGGCTAAAAATGGGTAACCTATGTTTTAAATGGGGTTGCAAGAGATTTATTATGTTAAAGCTGTTTTATAAACTCAAGCAGGTGTGGAGTATGAAAGGTAGTTGACATGTGCATGCATACACACCTAAATATTCTCTTTCTCGCTCTCTCTCTCTCTCTCTCTCTCTCTCTCTCTCTCTCTCTCTCTCTCTCTCTCTCTCTCACACACACACACACACACACACAGATATTTAAATCCTAATAGCAGGACATTCCTCATTTAAATTGCTGTTTTAATTAGTTTTAAGAACACAAATGTATGAAAACCAAATGCGGCAAGGTGGTTTGTTAAGAGGTTTTTCTAATTTCAGTACTCATCGTTATAGCACTGAATACAGAAGACCAATTACTCACAGCCTCCCTTCTTTCTTTCCCCGAGCTTTTCTAAATCGAGAAAAGTTCCAAAGCTGATGAGTGTATATCACTAAATATTTCAGTTCTGAAAGGACACAGCTATGGTCCCAGTATGTTTGTTCATAGCTCCAACTCCGCACTTTCATTGAAGCCAAAACGTATGATTTTATTTTTAACCAACATGATGTAGATATATTATTGCTAAGCATACTCTCAGAGCTGATGGTGCTTTAAGACCATTTGGAGGCTACATAAATCACTACTGATGTAGCCTAATATACTGCCAAAATAAATTCATAACGGCAGAAGAAAAGGTAGATTATAAAGCATAATTCCTCTTGTCCGAGTACTTTGATTTCAAGATATCGGTGAACGGCAGCATTTGTGGTCGTGACTGCCTGGCATTGTACTCTGACTAGGCTTTGCCTGTCTTACTGTGTGTGTGTGTGTGTGTGTGTGTGCAGGGGTTGCCTGTCTTACTGTGTGTGTGTGCAGGGGTGGGGGCAGCAGATCTGTTGAGGCATAGCTTTCCATGCAGAGCAGACAGAGCGGCCACTAGACCCACAGTTAACAAGACAGTCAGAAGCCGGTGTGCAAGTGCCCTCCAGACAAACCAACACGGAAAACACACACTTGTGTGAACACAGAGGCACACTTCAGCTGCATGAGTAAACAATGTTCTAGAAACAGTGTGCAGGTAAATGTGCCACTGTCAGTTTGTTAAGACACACACACTCACAATCCCACAGCCTTATTGGAATATTAGCACATTCAAGTACAAAACAGTAGTGAGATAACAGCCACAGAACACGGTTTATATGGGATCCAGGTTTGACACCATTAACATAGCCTTAACTCTCTAAGTGCCTCTGGAGTAGTCCACCAGTGTTTCAATATGTTCCTGTGTTTTGTTTCCTATCGTGATATCCCCTGGGATATAAATGCACTGTGAGATAATAACTGCCTTTCTCTGATTCTAAATCAGTGGAGCTCCAGTGTGTAAGAAGACTGAGGCATAGGGCTTACGGAGCGAAGGGGATTTAAAGACCAAAAGAGGGAGGAATTACACCCCAGATTAAAAGAGGAATATATTTCTGTAGTAGAGTTGTGTATGTGCTGGAAGCACAGTATAAGTAATGAAAAATGCATTGGCATTGCTTGCAACATTGAATATTCGATTCCTTGCAGAAGTTGTTGTAATTGTAATGGACAATTTATATTTGGTCTGTTCATTGTAGTGTTCTTTAAAAGCTTTTGTGAGAGGTATCATCCATTTTATCTCACACTTTACATTCAGTCTATTATTTAACAAAGTGCATTCATATATTATGCAGTGCCAAACCTTACATACCATCTGAAATGTCACTCTTATGTCACATGTACACGTCTTGTACAGAGTCATTTGTCTTAGAAACATGTGCAATTGTACAACCTATTATACACATAATGAATTGTGTAAATAGTAAAAATAATAATAATGGACGATCCAACCAATTTAGATGAGCCTCTTGTGTGTGATAGCTTTGTCAACACTCTGTCTTCCAAGATAGCACCTCATCCTCCTCCAGACAAATTATACTTCACATTTCTACAGGGAGTTCACCTGGGTGGAATCTAATAGAATTGCTTTGTTTAGTTGATTGACTTCTCTAAAATGTTTTTCTGTGTGGAATACAAGTGTGTTCTTTATTGACTTGTGTCTCAATTGCCTTAAAAACACAATCAATGCAACGATTATTATGCTCTTGAGATGACCCGGGACAAGCCAAATTTGTATAAAAAGATCCGACGCAAACACAGACACACAAACACACAAACACACAAACAAACACACACACACACACACACACACACACACACACACACACACACACACACACACACACACACACACACACACACACACACACAAACTCTGAAGTAGGGCATTCATTTTTGTTTACTATAGTACCTTACTGTGTCTAACAGTAAAGGCATAACTTCCTATAAAAAAGTAAATCTGCTGTGTCCTTTTTGCAGTCTTGTTTGCTCAGTGCTAACCTTTATCCTTTTAAAGTGTAGTGACACAAAGAGATGGAGCCACTGGCAAAGACCAGCTTTTGCAGAGACCGGGTTGCTATACTGTGGGCTGCAGAAACCAAGCATGAGCGCCACGCATGCGGCCATGCGGAATAAAGACATGCCAGAGACACTAAATGTTACTTGTTAGCATTAGACTCTGACACGAACGCTGTTCCAGAAAAGAAACAAAAAAAGAGGTCGTCTCAGGAGATAAAACAAACCAGACATTTAAAAGGCAAGTGTGTTAACTCTCTTCATTCAGCAGGGGTCTGCATCTCATTCTCTTTTGCAAAATACTCATTATTGATTACTACCAGTTTTGGTAACGGGAACATGCCCCCCCCCCCCCCCCCCCCTCCATTTGCACACTTTCTTTATATAACCAGACCTTCTTAAGTACATTTTCTAGAAGGATCTTCATAGTAATTATGGATGGAGACTTTTCTCTAATTGAGGGATCAAAGAACTTGATTTCAAGGACCCCCCCCCTCCCCCTACGAGTCTCTTGAAGAAAAGAAGAAGACAACATATTACTTGAGCTAATTATGCATGTGAGTATGTGACCCTTGGTCTACGAGCAGGGCTTCATATAATCATAATGGTGTGGCGAGGGACCATGTGGAGCGTTTGTTCAAAAAGCTCTCACCCAGCGCCTCCGGTTCCTCACGTTTCTACGGTATTAGATCAAGTGTACTCCGCATTATGCATTTTGCCCTCATCACCTCTTCATCAGTGGGAATTTAAGGCCTGGCAGTGAATATTGTAATGCTTTTCGGTCCTCTGGGGCTTTTTGAATGGTGCCCTCTAATTAAACTTGCTATTCTGTACATCACTTTCCATGGACATATTTGGTAACATGCCAACAAACAACAGTCGGTAGGCACTGCAAAATACACTATTTACTTTTCTATCAAGGGGTTCTGGTAGTTTCCATGAAAACACGCATGTTTACGATTTACAATGTTACTGATTCTGTGGCTTTCAATGTATCTATTATGAATGCGTCAAAAAGGCAGTTTCATTTCTGTGTTCAGTGTCGAAATTCAAAAGGAGGTAAAAATGGAAAGGCCTCTGGCAAACACAGACCTGCATCCCCTGAGGGGCTTTGCACTCTGTTGCCTTCTCACTGTGGGCCTGGGGATCCCACGAGAAGCTCTGACAGAGCAGGTGAGTAATAAACATCTGCACAACATCCTGGGGCTTCCTTGTCTATAAGCTTCAGCTGTATCCTCCACTGAGTTGCCTGATAGTGCCTGACTGTCCAACATTTGTTTAATAACCCATTCAAAACAAATAGCTGTATTAGGATGGCAAACAGAAATTCCAAGCCCATATTTACACAAAAAATAAACCCCCAACAAAGTTGAATTTGCTGCTCTGTCTGTTTCAATAGGATGCAATGATTGACAATAGCGTTTGCAACAAATGGCTGGAACCAACTTCCAACGAAGATCTGAGACTCGCGCCACAAGCCTGAACACTTTTAAATCCAGATTAAAAACGTATATGTCCTCGATTGCGTTTGGCCATTGCAATTGTTTTTATTTCTTTATTGGCTTCTTCCTTGTATGTTTCTGCTTGCCTTGTGTAAAGCTCATTGAATTGCCTTTGTGTATGAAATGTACTTTACAAATAAAACAAACAAAAAAATAAATAGTTGCATGCTGTTTTTTGGGATAATTTTACATGTTGAATCATGGATACAAAAGTAAATATTAGGTTAGTTCACAACAAGAAAACCAAGTTCAGAGCAATATCCTTTTTATCCTGCACGTGTCGGGTTTCTGGATTCTGACACATAGAGGACGTTCTTGTCTGGCGCCATCATCCCCTACTGATCAGTAGGCAAACGCGCACCTCTATGGGAGTTGAGCTGTGACACCTGTCAGGGCGCGGCCAGCCTCAGTAGTAGCCTAGATGGATGCCTGTGTTCTGAGCGGCGGGCTGTGTGTGAGAGACCTGAGCTGAACCAGTGTGTTCCGTAGCCCTTTGATCACCGTACCTCGCCGGCAGGTCAGACGAGCAGCTGGCGAGGTAGAACGGCCCTTTGAAGATCTCAATCATCTGTTACTGATAAGGTTATTATGTTGTTGCTCTTTTCCCGCCAAGGCTGTAATCAAACGTGACAGAGCACACCCCACCAGTGCTTTTTAAAAAGGGGATGCCAAAGCTTGCACCTCTGCTGGAACGTTGGGATTAGCCATAAAAATGTGCCCATTTTAAAGAATGTCAATGGGGACCATCTATTTGTTTTTTGTTGGTTTAATCAATTTGCACGAATCTTAAAAAACGGATTGTATCAGATGACACCTTCATCGAGGACAGATTGTTAGGCATTAATGGACAGCCTCACATTTTCAACAGACATCAGATCACCAGACTGGCATAATGGTTGCATCAGGTTTCAATTGGTATTACCCACGCATGGGCTTGATGCCACTGAAGCCAAAGGCCGCTACATTTCCACAGTGAGGCTTATCCAAGGCAACGGGCCCTATGGAGGCAAAATGGTGATAGTAAAAAGTATTCATGTGCATAGGAAAAGGAAAGCAAAGGAAGCAAAGTAATGTCATTTTTCTTTTTGCTCCCCTTAACGAACCAAAAAGATTTTCAGATGTGTCTACGGATTATACGTCCTGTTAAGCAAGTGAACAGTCAGATTTGATCTCATTCATTATTGATTGAGGCTATCCATAGCCAATCTTAACTCACCTTTGACTATGTAATCCAATTCCAAAGGTCTATGGTTAATACATGTGACATTTCCTCTTAATGCGCTCTCTGTAGGACTGAGCTTTGAACTGCCATATGAAAGATGTCTTTGAGCTTTGAGGGAAAGTCATCACATCGGCCAGCACTAAATACATGAGACCTTGATACTTTTTCTCCATATTATCCTGCCAACTGTATGACATAAAATGATAATCTTCTGTCAACAGTACAGCGGTGTTCAAATTAATAGCAAAAACATATTTTACAATATTTACAATACCTCATTCTTATTATTCAATTCCATCTGTCCATTTATGCAAATGAATATAATTATATCTGTTCTACGTAAATTTGATGCTATTTGTAGGTGAACCAATAAATCAAGTTCTACCTTTAATATGGGATTGTTTTGTAATTTTCCACTCTGGCTGTTTCCCTTCTGCTTTCAGGTCAAGCATTTTTCTCCCTTTAACTGTTTGAAATTAGAACAAAGCAATTTTGCTGACACCACAAGGAGCGCCAATAAAGCAAGACAGGAATATCAAACATGTGGGAGAGACAAAAAGAAGACGCACCCGTTGTCTCTCTAATCTCCTCCATCAAGCTCCTGCAATCCAATGGATTAAAGTCTGAACCCTTGGGCCCACACTCATAGGGGAGGCTACTGGTGCAGAAAATGACTGTAATCATCTTTATTGTATTACTGCTTTCATGCCTGTGTTCTTTTGCCATTTTTCACTCTCTGCTCATTATATACTTACAGACTGTATATTATAGATACTGTATATATATATAAAATAACATTGTGTTGCCCAGACAATAGATTTTCCTCCAAAACATGTCAGAAACAAAACTTTTAAATGGTACCCATGTGCTGGCTCTTGGTGGAGAAGTTTATATTTACAGAAATGTTTCTTACAAAGAAAACTTGAAGTGTTCTTAATTTTGCTAGAAGCTCTAACTTTGTTGAAGTGGATGTGGACGCCTATGCAGGGTACACTACTATGACTGGTCAGCTAGGATGGCCACATAGAAGTCAGTCAGGGAAATGGCAGAACAACCGCTAAAGGTCAACAATCCATCATCCCCTTGTTAAATAACTAAAATGGAAATCAAAGAACAATAAAACAGCGAATCAATAGTGGCTGCAGCCGAGGGATCAGACGCCAGCTTTCCCAGGGATTGCCAGCCAACCTCATTGGCTTTTAAATGGCAAACCAGCAGGCCTTGTCAGCCTGCAACTATCAACGCTGCTATTTCACCTTTTTTTTCATTCTCCCTTTTCTAGAGGCACTGACCTTTGCAGTAATATTTCTCTGGACATACAGTTAATAGACAGGGTTAACATATTAGAATGCTTTGATGTGCATAAAATCAGTGATCACAAAAATATTTGAATCACTTCGGTAGTGGGAATTGGAATCGCATATGTAATGTAAAAAATAAACTAACAGTTCTCGTTCTCTTCTTTGGAGTCTATGTTAATTACAGGTTATGTATAGGACCGGCTGATGCAACTAAGGGCTCTTAGTGGAAATTGTATCACTGTGTTGAGATGATTTATTAATTAAGAAAAATATTTGATATTTGATTAAATAGAAATTTTCTATAGAATGTTTGAACAGCTAATGCACATTCCAGTTTTTCTTGCCTTCCATACTTTTGGTACCGTACAGCAAAAGTACTCAAAAATGGCTAAATCAGTATCAGTAATATACATCATTTGTATTAGCAACTTATAGTGTCACGGCCTGGCCATCTGAGGACCTGGACAATTGTGGGCCTAATTAAATAAATGAATGTTTGCACCTGCTCCTGCCTGCCGTTATCTGGTTTAGTTTTCTTTGCATTTTATTAGTTATTTGTTTGCCTTTGGTTTGTATGTAAGCCCAGCAGGTTCACAAAGGAGTCAGACTCAAATGCAGAGAAGCGTGAAGAAGTTTAATTTCATCAAAGTACAGGAGGGGCAACAGAAGCCAGTAACACAAATCACACAATGCCAAGAAAAGGACCTAAACTAAGGCAGGGCTTAAATACAAACCAAGGGTAAACCAGTTACCAAAAAAAGTAAAGGAAAACTAAACCAGCTAACAGGCAGCAGGTCCTCAAATGGCCAGTCCATGACATATAGCACACATGGTCAACTGAAAACGTTTTTAAAAAGTGTGTTTAAAGAGGTCTCAATGATTTTTTGTTATAAGCACCCTTTCTTTCTGTTTTATTTTGGAAAACAAAAATTTTGTCATTGACCTGAAGCTATGACAAATTTCCCTCTATTTCTATGGGCCCACTATGAAGTGAGCTGCCAGTAAAATTGGTTTACAGTGTGTGGGACACACAAAGATAGAGCAGAGTAGTTGTATGTCTATCTATGGTGTCACATGTCCTTTCCTCTTACAGGCTATCTTATAATTAAATCCTACTCCAGTCAATGTGTCCTGTCAACAGGTCCTTTACATTCAAGTGAGAAGGCAGTGTGTATCCAGTTTGATTACGGAAAACACAGTAACTTAATTGCAGCCATTGTTATGCCTCGTCACTTCTGTGAACAACACACTCATGAATGGCAATGAGTTCTTGATAAATCAGGCCTGTTCCAAACGCTCACCGAACGAGAAAACCAATTGGCCACTTCTAACCTAGATGGCAATGCTTGGACTCGAATTTATCACAAAAAGGGCACAGCTTCAAGTGATGCTTCAGAAAATATCTGATGATCAGTGGAAAATATCGTTTATTACAATTTGGGTTTGCCAAAAATATTCAAAAGTGTCCCTCTAATTCAGCTGATTCTATAGGTTTGGTAACTGCTTTCACTCAATGTTCTTTTCTTTTTGCTGAGGATCAGGAGCCATGTCTCATTGGTTTAAACAAGTCTTTCTTATAGACTTCTGTATAGAGAAAGCATTACTGTATGGTTTTCTATTGTGGCTGTTCAAAGAATGTATATCCAATTACACAGTGTTTGTTGCCAGGAAACAGTATTAGTGTCGAGGTAGTTTGTTATTAAACTGTTACATATTGAGTAGTCTTGTGATTACAGTTCAAATATAATTTCTCAGATGAATACTCTTTTCTATATAATGGATCTTGCAATAAAATGTAAACGTATTATTCACACAAACAATCTAGAGGTTAGTCTGATAAATAGTAAATACGTGATTGAGTCTATATTTGAATAATTACCTCACTGTGATCTGTCACGTTAATTATTATTGTAAGTGCTAGAGTGGTCTTATCGGTCATGGGTTAAAATTATTTGTTGATAACCGCTTCTGTTATCAGGTGGCATTTGAAATTACACAACAGCAGCGATTGGCTTATGTATTACAAGTGTCATTTAGAACAGCATCCAACATTAGCGCGGGACTGGAGTGCGGTATTACTGTTGCACAAAATGTCATATAAATTGACTCCGAGTCGTTATGCAAATGGTAATCGGAAAGATGTAATGAGAATGGGTGGTTTGTTTTGATAGAGAACCTAATAATGCAAGTGATAATAATATAAATATAAATAATGTGAATACAATTTCTAATAACAGTGGGATAACATCTTGGCATGCTTCACACAGAGTTTCTCCATCACACTAATATTCATCAAATACACAAAGTAATTAATTTGCAGCCCAGTTAAACATGTCCATCATTTTCTAAAACTACTCAATTAATCTTATTATGGGGGTACAGTTTTCAAAATAACTCTGTGCTTTCAACACTTTGTCTGAAGAACATTTTTGTGAATTCCTTGCACGATTTCTCCCACTAATTATTCTGCAATGCTGGGATTAAAAGGTAGCTGTAGTGATGGACCATCAAAGAATGTGAAATCATACCCTCTTACCCACAAATGCAATACTCATACAATTTTACAACACTATTGCACACAACAAGCACAAGCTTCTGTGTCCATTTGGACATTATGGCTCACAGACAGATCAATTTTGTCTGTCTACCGTGATTGTATTGTAATGCGCAGTATGAAGCTGCCCAGATGAAATAGATGAAGTGCTGTTAACAGCAAGAATGGCTGGTATGGTGAAGTAATTTTTCCTGCTCCTACCAATTGCAACAGTTTAAATGTAGTCTTATCCATTCCTCATGTAGATCTGGAAATGTGTAGCTGGAAGGTTATATTTTCTGCAAAGGTTTCCACTTGGATTTGTGGTTTGTTTACAATAAACAGTGTAACCTGAGCATGATAGACAATAACACTCACAACTAATGCAATGGCATGTACTCTGTCAAAAATAACGTATACAATACAATACAATAAACATATTCAGTATAATCTGTCTTTCAGTGTGGACATTTTGAACTGTAACCTTAGTGTTTGTTTTGCCTCGCGAAGCATGGGCTGAAGAGAAAAAAGTGTATATGAAAGTATAAGAAAAATCAAGGTGGAACAGAGAGGAGGAGCTCCCTGAAGCTTCAGTGTATGGGCACAGTATGGGCAGGGACAGCCTTACCTAGGCTCTACTGGAGAACATCTAACTATGATTAATGCCCCTTTTAAATAACAGTCTGTTTTTATGCCAGGGCACACAGTAAAGTGAATGTGTTAAGGTATTTTATAGAGGCTGGCATTGGCTCTTGTATTTTTGTTATCTATTGTTGTTTTTTTTGGGGGGGGGGGCATTTATAAAGCAGGCTCTGCTGTGTTGATGCTCATATAACACTGTGCTGAGTTTGGGCTGCAATAGCTTCTTGTTTGATATCAGTTCTACCTTAACACCTAAGAACCTGGTCATGTAGCAAACTATCGTTTTAAGTTCTACTGTACATACATATACAGTGTAAACGGTTACAATTACAACGTGAGCACCACATTTATATTATAAATCCCTCACACAGTGGTTCTAGCAACCACAAAAAAAACAAATTCTTCATAGCTTTTTAGCCTATGCTGGTGTTCTGATGAAGGTGCTGTCTCATTTAACTTTGTAACAACTTGTGTTTGTTTGTCAGTTATTGATGACGGTCCTGGGAAGGCTCAGCTGGCACTTTGCTCATCATACTGGAGAACACATCCCGTGAGGCCCTAATAGACCAAACTGGCCAGATTTTCACTGAGGTTACAGTGCACTAATCACTCAGCTCCAGATGGTCTTACTGGGTAAATGACCAAAGAAACTCTGACATCACCACCCTCAGGAAATCACCCTTGGACAATCAAATGAGCCCAGCGTAGAGGAGCTGGTCGACTGAAAGGGGGATAAAGTGTCTATATGGCCCACTTAGGACTTTGTGAGCTCACGGCTGAGACCTATAGGCAGTGTGATTGTCTGAGGTAAACCCCTCGCATAGAACAACCGTTAGGAGCTGTGTGATTCTGCAGAGCACAGGGACATCGCCGAGATCCCTTCACCAGAATCTGCTTATGTTGCAGAATGTCTAGCGTTTTTAGAAGGAAAACATGGGATGGAGAGAAAAAAAAGAGTAAAACAGGGAGGATGTTCTTTTATATCAATATATTAATCTATATCTATAAAAAGTGGCTTTCTTGTGTCGGTAGTTTGGAGCTCTTGTCCTGACCTACATCAAACGATCAAGGAGAAGGGGATTTGTGAGCCATGTTTCACATTATACACCATGTGCTTATACTGCCTTTAGGCTACATAGCCACTTAAATGGAGCATAAGAAGCATTAGAACAATGGCCTCTGAAGGTTAGACTGTCCCCTCTCAATACAGAGAACATCATTTGTGTTGGCAAAATATGTATAATTTATATAAAGCAATTAACCGTATGCTAATTTGATTTAAGCCTTTGTTTACAATACGCTGCTCTATTGCCTACAATTACCTCTTGTGCAGCTGTTTGAGAAAATCTTGCTATAATAAAAAAGGAAGTGTAATTTGATGATCCCCATCTTTGCCACAAGGGCCCAGTCAAGAGACGTGTACCCTAGTGCTGTTGTAAAGTATCTCAAAATTTTTACATTTTTGGGGGGGGGGGGGGGGCCTTCCGTTCCATCCAATACTGTGAGAGCAGCAGTGTGGATCGTGCGATCCTAGAGACACTGACGCAATGGTATTTGAACTGTAACCAAATCATCTCTGTTTTTTTAATTGCAGCCACCCCCTCTCTCTTTCTCTCTCTCTCTCTCTCTCTCTCTCTCTCTCCCCCCCCCTCTCTCTCTGTGCCTGCCACTCTCCGGTGGTACATGACTAACATTGTGAACAGATGGCCCCTAACCTACATGGATAAAAATACTATTTAATTTCTCTTCTGTCTTTCAATTCATGTAATGTCTCCACTTTAATCTGAGGAGTGTTTTGTCATGAGCAAACAATTTGCAATGCTGAACAATATAACGTACAATGAACAATACCAAAATATGTTCATTCCAAATATTGGTTAATTTCTTAAATTTCCCTATGTTCCTTTTTAATCAACACATTGTCCATTTTTAGCAAACCCATGTGATTCCACATTTATGCGATGCCTATCTTTGGACAAAATGAAAGAGGGCTATAATGGACTGTGAGATCCAGCAGGTTTGGTGTTGTTATTATATAGTTATTGTCTCTGACAGAAGACAGCAGATGAAAGTTGGTAAATGAGCATTCTTCTGAAGTTGGCATAGCAACAACCGATCCTGCGGTAAGTCTCTTGGCACCCTTCTCTGAGGTGGAACATTCCCTCAACATCTCTCTCTCTCTCTCTCTCTCTCTCTCTCTCTCTCTCTCTCTCTTTCTGGCTCTTTTTCTGTGGTTTCATTGTGTTCTACGTAAACTCACGCTCATCCTACAGCCCTGTGGATAGCATCTCTCTTTACTGAGATAGACTTCTCTGCCTGCCTTGCTTCCTCCATCCCTCCATACGCACTGCTCTTGGTGGGTCCACTAAACAGGAATACCTTGCTATCTGCGGGTGTCGGTTTTGATTGTCAGGGAGGGGGGAAGGTCTCACTCTGCGGCTACCCACGTGGTGGTTTCTGCTGCTGCTGCTGCTGCTGCTGCTCGGTTGCTAGTCCCTGGAAAGCCTCATGTTCCCTCACAGCACATCTCTCGCCTCAGGAGGTCACCCTCTGAAAATGCAACAACTCCTCCACACCATCACCTCTCCTGGCCTCTCCAAAACTGCATTCTCAATCAAACCGCCCTCTCTCTTTGTTCTCTCTTATCTCAACCAATTTTACATTACCCACGCAATGTTTCTATTGAAGACACAAATCACACCTTCCATTTCAAATGTCTTTTTCTGTCATTATAGGTTGTGGCGTCCTAACTTATGGGTTTGTTGGGTTGTAAAACATTTTGTCAGTATCAGCTTTTAGTTTTGAAAAGCATTTTGCCTGTATCTTACCAACTAACAACTCACAAACCTGTGAAGGTCACTACTGAGCACTCTTCCGATACGGTGCAATATCCCGGTTAGGATACGGTGTTGCGGTTAGGATACGGTGTTGCAGTATCGATTGTTCCATAATCCAAAATGAGCACTTTAGTATGCAATATTTTAGAATGCATTTGTGGGAATTTTTCCTTTGTGGCAGTTTTGTTGAAGTGAGCCCACGACATCCCAAGAAGGATCAATGGTGAGCTTTGACATCTCAGAGCCACCTCCACCTCCATCTCTGTATCTGGTCATATAGGGGACTTTATTAAGCTAGCTCTCTACGAAAATGAACCTTTATGCCTGAAAAAAACATCTTTCCTTATTCTATGTCTCCAGGCTTGGCAATAATTGCTCTACAATAAAGCTTACCTTTGTACTTTTGTCCTGAGATGAAACACGATTTCTTTGGTTTTTCAACGTGATCTTTACTTTCTGGATCCTTGGCTTTTAGCCAGAGCCACTGGACACTACTTTTTGCTACATCTGACACAGCTTTTGTGGCACACTTCCTTGACACAGATCCTTAAGCAGTTTGGTTATTGATTTTTTTTGTACATCCTACTTCCACAAGACACACATTGTGTTCTCCACCATTGCTGTTCTGCCTCAGCTGCTAATTTGTTACTCCGGAGTTTCTTTTTTTCGTTTGCCTCGTCTAGCAAAAGTCGAATTAGTAAGTCTATTAAAAAAAAACTGGATGAATAAGATTTAAATGTTTCACTTTTGTTTGAACACTTACTGTATGTCATTTTGCCCTCAAGTATTATACTGGGGAGATATACCCAGATGTGAGCCTGCTGTCTTGGGCTCGCTCCACTGGGCACTGGAAGACTTTGTGGCGGTACGAGACCCATCAACCTTATGTTACCCCCCCCCCCCCCCCCCCCTGCCTAGGGGCCCTCTCTGCTGACAGAGTTAGAGGTGAGACCAACATCGCTGTAATTGTCTCCATTTTCTTCTGTTATATTTCAGGACATTAATTATGAAAGTTGTCGCTAAAACAACAACGGCTTAATTAGTTCAAGAGGGGAGGATAAGGAAGTTAAAAAAATTTTTACCTGTCCCTGTCTTGCTGAAATGTAATCACAACTGTGAGAAAGTCACAGTCGCACATCTAACCGGATAGATTGTTTGGAAATATGCTGTCAAGTTGAATTGTCAACCAGTGAAGATGAAATGTTTAAAAACTTTTTGTATTGATTTATTTTGTAATGAAACAAACAGGAAAATGTGTTTTCTATGCAGCATTAGAGGGGGGGGGGGGGGGGTTAGGGTTAGGGTTAGCTTATATAGCAAGCAGTGCCTCTGAACTCCACAGTGGGACTAATTGGGGGTGACCCCCTATTTTCACATTAGGATCCCAAGTCTCACCGTGAGCATCCACAGAGTTTACATAGCCAAGAAGGTGATTACAGTGACTGGTCCACTCACGGTGGGTTTATAAAGTCAATGACGCTTTGCAGACAAATATGTCTGTTTACGACACTCTGTCAACAAACCCTCTAACAAAGTGAGTCTTTCCGTTCACTATGCAGGCACATCATGTAAAGCGCAAGGGGTGTAGGTATACTGAAATTGAGGTTAAATCATGGTTGACAATGACCTTTAAACCAATCAGACAGGCCTAGCACTCAAGGGGTAAACATCATTGTCATTCTAGCCCAGACAATGCCGCTGTAAATCTGAGAAAAGGCCAGTGAAGCACATGAAGCGACAGCACAAGCCCACCAGTGCATTTAAATGTTAATTATTCGTCTTTCCTTCCCTCATAAATTTTAACGGTAAGCCTTCGTGATTAAA
This sequence comes from Galaxias olidus, assembly GCA_026901105.3. Lineage (NCBI taxonomy): Eukaryota > Metazoa > Chordata > Actinopteri > Galaxiiformes > Galaxiidae > Galaxias > Galaxias olidus. Next base: position 116,133 of record JAPMUY010001186.1, read on the forward strand.
ACAAAATATCTCCACAAGACTATCATTTGGGAGCTGGGATCCTTTAAGCCCTATAAAGAATTGAGAATAATGATGGCACTCTAATAAAACTCATCCCTAGAGGATCTTGCCTATTTTTCATCCTCCACTGCCATGTTAGGATTAGTGGTCGCGTTTAGGTGAGGTCCATTTGCGTGTTGGGAGAAAGACCAATGTTCGCTAAGCTCATAAAAACACAACTGTACAGCCATAAAAAAAAACTTATGGGCTGCCTAATTACCTAATGATCAAGGCATTGTACGCTATGGGCTTCATCAAATTAAAGTGTGCAGACAGCAATTTTCCCCTGAATATGTTCAGAGATTGGTTAATTTGAGGGTAATTTGAAAACAACACAAGTTATCATCGCTACACAGCCAATTTCCCTGCACCAAGACAAATGAACTAGCCTCAGACCGTCTGACATGGTCATCAGACAAAACAAGTGGCTAAACAAGGAGATAACACTATTTTTGCCATTTATAACATTACAGAAAATGCACAGACACATAAGATATAGAGGGATAGTTCGTTAGCAGCACGGAGTTTGCATCAAAACAGCTTTAACAGTACAGAAAACGCACACAGACTGTTGTATCAGCCTGACCACACGTGTCCATTGGCTGGCCACCACTAGATGTCACAGTGTTAACACCCTGTAACGCACCAAAAAAGAGGAAGAAGAAGAAAAAAAGTGCCCCACCATTAAAGGCTGAATCATCAGTGGCATTATCAAACGGAGATGAAGATAAAGGTTTCTGTGTCTTGTCTTCACGGTATGCCCCCCCCCCCCCCCCTCCCATTTTTTTTCTTCCTACCTTTCCTGTCTTTTGTGATGTGACAGGGGGATTTCTTAAATGCTTGAGCTAGCAGGAGCCATGGTTGCTTGACCTTTATGAAAATATGAGGCGGCAAGTGTTTGCCTCTCTGGGATCTTAATGTCATCAAACAGTAGCTGCAAGGTTGCAAGAAAGTAATAGCAGTTTGCCAGAGGTGAGAAAAAGCAGGAGTGCTATGGTGTTGTTCAGTAATCAACACGTTCGATGGGTTTAGTGCCTTTTAAATTAGTATTATAACATCATCTAGATGAATACATAGGGGTATGTGCTGCATGCATCATTATATCACAGAAACATCCTGGCATACAAATCAAAAAGATATTGGTGTTCATATTTGACGGTGGGTTTGAAATAAAAAAAGTAAGATATTGATCTCAGCAAACACTCTTCTTGAGTGATTTGCAACAATTCTAATCATCTACAGTTTCATGTAGTTTAATAAATGGTTAGCTTCTGTAGCTTGGATTTGATGAGGGGGGGGGGGGGTCGGTTGGCCTGTTGACGGTTTTGATATCACAGAGATAAGGGTGGCTAAAGCACCTTTGGTAGAATTCCATGTGGACATTATAGCTCATCCTCAGAACTGGGGTGCATTTCCATAGCTTTTATTTTCCCCGCCTGTGCTTGGGCTTTGCTCTGACCTCTGCGTGTCCTCTGGGAGCTTTGGTTATTCCAAAGATGCACACCAAGACGTGAATGCGGATTGAGTTTCTTTTGATTGAAAGACAGCCCGCCCAGAACTGTTTGAGAGACACGGCAGACAGTTTCAAGGTCCTGCTGGATGGGGGTTGATAAAACCCTCCTCAATGGATCTTATCTCCTGTTCTTAAAGGTTCCTACTGTATAGGGGGGCTTCAACAGCACCATACAGCAGCTAGATTGGCGTTACAATTTACAGATTTTCGCTGTCGTAGACAGACAAATATACAAATATTTTTGAAGGCATTTTTTCTTAATACAAATCAGGCACACTGCATTTTCAAACAAGATAATGTAGGTAGGATTATTCAAGGTTTATTTCTTTTCTGAAAATACATATAAAATGCAAATGAAGAAACACTATCATATGCTGTTGCCCCATTACAGTAACCACACCAAAGAACATCCTAGAAATCTAGCACTAATAAAAACAAAGCTTAATTTCAATCTGAAGCAAGGAAGGACTTGATGGCCACCAGGTTTTGTGCCATTAATGTAACGTAATGGGCTGTGGTGCTGGCACACACGTTGTCAACATTCAACACTACTGTAACTCCAATTTCTCAATATGTATGTCGCAGAGGCAATTAATCATACTCTGGATGGTTAATTAATACATTCATTCAAGAAACAGAAGCACAACAACACATATTAAGAGTCTTTGTGTGAGATTTATTAGACACAAAGCTTTTACAGAATAGACATTTTATGTCTGCGGGATTTTTTTTAAACGTGGATTATTTTCGACTGTTCTCTACGCGGCAAGGCAGCTTCTCAAATCACCTGACCATTCTCCAGTCGAGCTCCCCTAATTCTAATTTGACTGGAAAGGTATGCTCTGCGATATAGACTCTTAAACGGAGCTGACGGAATAGTAAATGAACCACATCCATCTTTGTGACAATGCAGTGCAGTAAATGTACTTCCTTCCAGAACCCTCTCTAGGTGACCTTAGTGCCTTGAGCAAGGTTTCTGTTGCAGCCCCTTGTAGTGAATCCCTCTTTGGAAATCTTTTCTAGCATCACCTCATCTTGCCTGCCAGGACACTTCGAAACACACCGTGCTTTCTGTCCAGAATACACTTTTCCACGCTGAGAAACTTTGTATTTCCTCATGCACATTATTAGTGCATTGTCCTTACATATTCACAGTATCGATTTGGAGACGACTGTGGCCGAATTAGTTTCTGTCTCGAGTATAATGTCCTCCATAGATCTATCCGCTATGTATTTGGGTCTTGTTAAAGGACACGCAGAGCAGGAACAGAGGGAGTGACTAAAGTTCACTTCCGATTATAATTATTTCTAACGGATTTAACTTTGTTGAGACATGATACCACATTAATATTTTTATATTCAAACAACATCTCAACCCTTAGGCGATTAACAAATTAAGAGGTATCCACTTAGCATTACTAAACGCCCCAAAGTTTCTTTTTGTTTTTGTAGTTTTACCCGGAAAATAATTAACAACTTTTCCATAGAGACATTTAGACATAAATTATTATTCTGATTGTTTATTCCCATAGCCATCATACTTCCGAAATACCTTTTCATTGATTATTTTAGTATCAAATTAAATAAACGCTTAAAGGCTTCCAATATATTAAGATCAGAACATTAACATTCCCAATAGAGATTTTCTAAATCTTCTTAGATCCTGCATAAACTAACATGGTGATGCCATTTTTAAACAATTATCATACAGTTTTTCATTTAAAAAAGCAGTGTTCAAACACTTCCTTAAGCAAGAACAATTATGTAAATAGCAAGCCCATCTGCCGAGCTAAAGAGGACCTGATAATAAAGTAAGTGTGATTGCCGACGATGATAACTAGATTCTCCCCTCAAAGTAACATTATTTGACTGTCTGATGTATCCATATTTTGATATTTTCTTATATTAGAGAACATGGAACTGACCAATGTTGGTCTCCAGGTCAATTTTTGCATCAGGACCACAAGATCCAGATTTAATCTTTACTCAAACCTTCCTCTGATGAAGCAAGTTTACCTCCATAGTATAATGAGCATCTCAAATAGACTGTCGGCACAATCGATTGACCAAAAGCCACCCAGACATCTTGCTTTTTTTCCCCCACCACTTTTTTTTTCCTTCTGTCTCATTATCAGCAATATGTCTGATCCCATCCAGATGTGTCCTCCTCTTGATGGCTCCACTGGCAGCCAGCCGCTCCAAAACCACTATAATTAGTCTGCTGAGTAATATCACATTACACTGGGGACGTCATTGACTTTTAATAACAGACTGCACCAGTAGCCGTTAGATAGATGGACAAAATGTGTTTTCTGTCCCCGCCTTTGACATTTTGATTGTTTGTTTATGTTACAATTTATGTTGATCAAGTCTGACTAATGTGAGTAGTTTCTCTGGCTAGTAAATTCCTAATTATATAAAAGCTGCTTTGAACAGCAATCGTTTGCTGCTGTGTGAAAGTGGTGTCAGTTAATCCCCCCACGGCATAAGGGGTACAACTCGCCTGTAATTCTCCAAGAGCTCTGTTCTGTGGCCGTTGCATTCTGAGTGGTACAACTCACCTGTTATTCTCGGAGAGCTCTGTACTGTGGCCGTTGCATTTAGTTTACTCCTTTTGCATGAAAACGTTCTGTTTGTTGGGTGTTTACATATTCAGCCACACACAACATTGACTTAATGTGCCTGCATACAACATCAGCCAGCCATAAATTAATTACGGCTTTCTGCTCTGATAGGTACCTGCCAAGAGAGAGGGTAGTCTGGCGAGTCTTACAACAGGGTCTAATTGTTCACCTCTTCTTGAAGGGGATTTTGTTCATTGGGATTGCCTCTTCAAGAATACAAATGCATGCAGGGGTAAGTGACAAAATGTGTAACGTGCAGTTATGCATGCTGTGCATGTCGCGTTCTCACTTCATAAATGGAATGCTGGATACATGTTTTGTTTCCACAGCTTGGAAATGGTATTCGGTGAAATTGGCTTTCACATTATTCTAATCCACTGCATTTACATATCCTTAATCACTTCCTGATATTAATGACCACATTCAGTAGTCGTATCATTTAGTAACAGTTTAGTGCACTAGCCTTGGCCTACCGGTAATTATATGCAGTAACTTCAGTCTATTGTTAGAATGTATTTATATCTTGAAGGTTCTGTAACACACGTTGCAGAATTACACAAATATACAAACGCACTCATGCACAACCACACACAAACAACGCATTCACTGTAATGAGAAATCATTTGTTTGTGAGAAAATCACCGGCTTCTCTAGGGATTACACCAGAGGACTCATACAGCAATTGCAGTCGCAACATTAAGGTGCACTACCTGAGGACATCCCTCCGGAAGAAATTTCCATCCCTTCATCCAAAATAAGTACAATAAGAAATAGACACTTCTACAAACCATTAGAGCAAATAAGATCCTATTTAGTACCGCATGCTATGGAGCATGCCAATGGGTATAACCAAATTGCCTACTCCTCACTCCATCACAGAAATAAATACAAACACCGTTTGCTATGCGTATGTGTGTGTGTAGCATGCATATTTGCGTGCATCGTTGTGTGTGTGTTTCATCAAAGAAGCCTCATTTCAGCTCACACAGAGCCCGCTTTAATCTCTGTCCTTGAGAGTAATCTTGCCTGTGTGCAAAATGGCTCACTTTATCAACAGGGAGGCAGCCTGTCTTGCGTAGTGTCTGGGAGCAGTAGCAATGCTTTCCTCGCCACTGCGCCCAATGAGCCCATATAAGATCCCCTACTTTACCAGCACACTGTCTGTAGGAGAGAACAAAGTAACAGAGCACATGAAAAAGCATACAAAAAAATCTAGCTTCAACAGCACACCGTTACAATATTCATAATGTAACGTTCTCAACAGTTTCCAATACTGCATCCACACTACAGTATGTTGGCATGATTGACATTTGATCTAAATGGATCTTTGTCTGCCCTCTGGTCAATGAGGCGGCTGTGTCTGCAGGGTTTGAAATCTAGACCTATTTCTGGCAGAGTTTCTCCCCTGGTATGTGTGGGGGAGGCAGGAGTCTGATCTTACAGGGTCCTGTCCATCCCAGACCGTCTGAAGTGCCAGCCTCATAATCTGTTTCTATTCTCTCCAAGAGATGTCAGGTTCTGAAGTCCACCATAAAGTAGTCCTTTCAATCTTGAACTATCTAACTCAATTTAATACTTCCTAAAGCTATCTTTGCAGAGCAGAGGGCAGCATTACTTCTTGAGAGAGGCAGTCATGTTGGGTTGGCTTGGCAAGATGGTTTACAGGAGATTTTCTCTACACCAGCCAATTCAATGTGTTGCTTTGCAAGAAGGTAGAAAACAACATGAAAAAAAATGAGGCGATCAAATACTTGTTTGTTTGTTTGCTCCACAGTGTCCTCTTCACAGAATATAACACCAGTGACCCCTAGTGGGAAGCTATGCATTAAGTACATATGCACAGGATTCTTTGCACACATTGACATTGGAAGTTTTCATACTGCATAGCTGAGGCACATAGGAGTCATTTTTCTGCACTGTACATAACCGTTTTGTGTTGCACCATCTTTTTCACCTATGCAATGACCTGGGGAACTGATCATTTATAATAGATTTAGGTGACGAATAGTCAATTCACTTTGTCATGTTTCCCCAAAGAAGCTCAATGTAGCACAATATGCTATAAAAGAATAGGGTTTAATAGTTTAGGGTTGCAAAGATGGCCACTCCCCAACAAGGAAATTGTAAGATCATTATTCCATACAAAGATTACGAATCCTCTCAGTGTTCTCTGTTTCTTAGCTGAATGACCTGATGGAAAATGGGGGTCGTCTTTGCAGTGGGAATCAATAACAGCAATTTGGGGCTTAGACTCTCATTGTCTCTGCCTAAGCAGATGAGAAATATAAACAGATACTGTACTAAATACATGTATTCTATGCATACTGCACTGTTGTAACCAGTGGCATGTGAGATTCCAAACCTTGTTGGATGTTTGTGCCAGTGAATATGTTGGCCACATCATGTTCCTTTTCGCCTGCAGCTCAGGCTGGTCATTAGCCTCCCCGTGTCTTACACCGTTAGGGCTAAATTGGGTTAAGGAAAACACGCACACAAACCAGGTTGAAAAACAGCAGAGAGGGCAGCTCTTAAATCGGGTCATCACTCCCCGGCAGAGCGTGTGAGGGATATGCCTTTGGAATAGATTGCACTCTCCTGGCCCGTATCCCATAACAAGCGCCTTCCAAAGGGAGCGGTCAAAAGCCCATCATGGACACCCCCAGTGGTCATCCTCTCTAACCTCTCCTTGAGGTTAACAGAGGGTTTGATCAAGGGATCCAGCCACCCCTGGTCGACTGAAGACGGCTCGCTCCTTCTTTGTCCTCCGCTCCCCAAAGGCACGCGTTTGAAGATGGATACCAATTATGTGGCACTGGGGCTGCACAGATAGGACATGGCGGCGCGGGTCTCTTTCGGTGGACTGTTGAGGTAGCAGAATGTCTAGAGAAAGCTGGGCTGTGATCTTACACATGTACGGTGGTATTTTCGCTCATTGGCTAGTTTGGAGTCGTCAATGCAGTTCTGGATACTCCAATGAATGCATATTATTTCTAGTAAAAGAGACAGGCGCAATCTGTAAACTGAGACTTTTCAATCACAGTCCTTGTCATGTGAAAGATTGTGCTGTGTACGATTAATCACCCAACAATCTGATTGAATCATGAATTCCCTTGACAGCAAGATGCCCACAGAGTCAATCAGGCTGACCTACATGGTGTTTGCTTAGTGTTAGGTAATTGTGGGTTTTAAAGTGTCTGTGGATGCTTGCCTCCAGGGGGGGCAGATGTGTGGAACAATCAGGTGAGCGTTTGAGGCTTGAACAGCTGGTGCGAGCAGAACAAAGTCACATTCACAAGTTGGACAAAAACTCATTTGGAAACACTTTTGTCCTTAATTTGGTTTTCCCCTTAAAAAGTTAGGGGATTGTGATAAAAACACTCTTTACTTACCCAAGATTTTGTGTTTATACTTTCTCCTTTCCCCCCCCCCAATTAAACTAAATCGAATCATCATAAAATCAAATTTAATATTTTATGGTGTAGGTTTAAATACATATTAGTAATGATTGTTACTTTTGTAACCTAACCTAAATAGGACAACTGGCAAGTTGGTCCCACAAATATGAAAAACAAAAAGACATCGTATGAATGGCAGGACCTGATGTAAACAAGCCACAACAACTGAAACGCCTAACTCAGTCTTAAGCTGGCCTAGCCTTTTTGTTGTAGCATTAGCATGGCTTTAAACACACTGGCCTGCTTCCAAAGATAATTATAGCTCGGAATCTAATAATTCTGTGTTTCAAACAAAAAAACACTATGGATTTTCCAACAATGCCAATCTGTGTCCTTAGCACACATGTTAAATGTTGAACTGCAGCAATCAGGAATAATTACAATCTTTAATGAACTGTGATTACAGTTCAATTACACTTCACAGGGAGACTCTGACAGTGTTTTGTCTACTGTGGATAATTTATCCATTAGCCTATATACAGTATATTCACCATGCAGCCAATAGTGCAGTAAAAGGCCATTAGAGCAATTACGGGTGCGGTGGTTGTCCTGTTGATTTGTATCTAAAAAGGAAATAAATCAAGGCATCAATGACTGGTGAGTTTTTAACCATTCACACTTCAGTCTCTGTGCTAACAGCCTAACAGCCGTATCTAATATAAAAGGACTCTGTCAACGAACACAAGCGGCCTCATAGCCAAGTTCTGTGGAACATTAACATTTGGCAGCGCAGAGGAAACACATTCTCTTGCTACGAAAGACCGCTTAACTTAAGGAGGAGGGAGCCAAAGAAAAAAATAGGAGGGCACCCCAATCAATATAATGCTATTCTGATCATCCCACCATTTATCACGGGGCAATCCAGTGGAGCACAAAGTGGAGATGTCAAGGAGGACTTAAGGTCCCTCCAAAGTCCAAAGCTATTGCCTGGGTCCACTCTCCAGCTCTATATTGGGACGACCTTTAACTGTTTGTGTTGTTTGTTTTGTTTATGACACAGCCTTCAGATGTAACAACACATCTCTTTAATTTGCATTTCTTTGTCTACAGCAGTATTGGATTACATGCACACACAAAAAAAACAAAAGATGTTCGCATGCCGTCCTATTTATTCGGGGAGACTCCAGATATAGGAGCCAGTGGGAGGGCGAGAGACGGAAGGGAGTAGCAGATCAAACCATCACCTCCTGTACCCATTGTGAGTTAGCACCTCAGGGGAAGCCATCATTAGGAGAGCAGGGTCGCTGGCTGAGAGATGGATAACTCCGTTAGGCTCGGCAGACAGAGCGGCAGTGAAGACGGTAAACAGGTCAGACCCTTGGCACCCTCCCAGGCATCTCAAACCGAGAGAGATGCCGCAGGTATTGGCCCACTCCTTCGCTAATCATGATTAATAGCAACATACAAGAAGAAAACAAAAGCACCCGCATGTCTAGCTTGTGTGGCAGGACTTTCTAGGACATTCGCATGTTAATGAATTTCCTCTGTTTAACATAATTGCTTTTGTTTTGCCATCAAAACTGTCGCTCAATATTTGGTAGACGTCTGAATGACATACATTTTCTGTAGATTTTGATGAGCTGATTTGTTGTTAGTGAGACAGTTATTTATTCCCGCGTGATACAAACACTAACATTGCTGACAGAGGAAGGACCCAGGGACCTACATTGCTTGTTACAGCATTTTCAATAGCAGCGGAGCAAGGTTTTCATTGTGGCACTGAAAATAATATGTGTAGCCTTGCGAGTCTTTACTCCTCAGGGGCAAAAGCAAGGATTCGTGTTGGGAAATTATAATAGGATGGAAAATGCCTTTTAAGGGTTTGCATGATAAATTCATTACATCAATTACTGCCTATACATTATTTCAAATACCAAATTTGCTGTAGTCAGACTATGTAACAGAAAATGTTCATTGTATGTCTCATCTGAACGTTGTGGGATACGCTATACCTCTGATGCCGAGGGGTATTTGAATGCATGCATGTTCGTGTAGCCGTCTCTCAGGGGTAGAGCATGGTTTGTCAGACAGTCCAGTATAGTTGCTGTGGGCGATTACCGCAATGGAGCTGAAGATGTTGTGGCCCTTGGGGGCCTCTGGGAAACTGTGTTCCCACACCCAGCAGGAACGAGAAGATTAGAAGTAATCAGCTCCTCCTCCCACTGCATTCCATTACTCACCTTTTCTCCGCAGCCTGACACATCCAGTGTTTTGCTGAGGAGAAAGAGCTTGCAAAGCCTTTGGAAGCCGGGAGATGATGGGACGAGGGAGACAGCGTCGTCTATATTGGTATTATGCCAACAGACAACAATGTTTTTGCAGAAGCAGACACAGTCGAACTTCAGCTTGCACTCTTTGTTTGTTTTGTTTTAATAGGATGCGAAGCCCTGCACGGTTAAAGGTAGAATATGACTAAGTGTCCCGTGTGCTATACCCATTATAAAGAATTGAATAACAAAGCACAGAAATGAAAACGCACTGTGCTGCTGGCGATTCTTTATCTTTTTATCAGAGGACGTTCTGAGAATCATGATCAGCTCATATCTTTTTTTGTGTTTTAACATTAATTCCAGAGGGGAAAATATGTGATGTCAATAAACATTATTTATTTGTGATATTCACTTTACAACCTAACTTCTCCCTGGCCTTCCTTTCGTTCACCTTTGATGAAAAAGGAAGGTGGATTACCACCCTCCAGGACAAAGATGAGAAGGAAAAACACAAATTTTTTAAAACCTGCAAGCAATTATCTATAGACCTTTGGGTTAAGTATATCGATTTGGGCAAATATAAACAGAAATCCAGGTTCAATTAAGTGATAAATTTTTCATGCCTCCTTGATGAGGTTTCATGGAAACCTTACACAGTGCACTTTCTCTGTGAGAGAAGAGAAAAAGTGAGGGGCCTAATTAGCAAACGTTACATCCCCACATGATCTATCCGGCTTCTCTGCCTGTCTGGAGGTCAGAGTGGGCTTGAATTATTGATGGCGGAGTGGTGCCAAGATATCAGTTAATATTCCAAATCCAGCCATTCCGTGCCTCTGTAGGGAAACCAGCAGACAAACAAAGGCCTCCCAGTCATTGCCAAGCAACGCGCTCACGTTGGCGGTGAACTGAGAGTTGAAGACCCGACCCGTTGTTTCCCTCGTCCATGCCGTCATGATCACAATAAAAAAAAACAGACACATTGGCCGCTCACAGCCTCACTAAAGCACTAAATAGGATGTTTGTGTTTCCTTAGGAAACGTCCAACGAGTAAATGCGCTTGATCCCAGCCATGGCCGAACAGTTCAATGTGAATGGAATAATACGAGAGAGGAGCAACCAAGGGGTTGAGGGGACGGTATAACAGTTTGAAATCATCTGGCGCTGTCAGCTTAGGGGGACATGAGAACGCTGCTGTTGGCTTTGCCTGGGGCTGATGGGAGGTATTCCTGACAGACTCCTCTGTCCCCTTTCATCCCCCCTTCTCCTCTAGCACGGGCCCAGGCCACAGACACCGACATCTCTCTCTTCTCCCTCGTCGGCCACGCGAGGCCCACACTCTGATAGCTGCATCCCTAGACAGGGCTGCCAGTGGAAATGCTTGTAATGACTTCATTAGTGACCTGAAAGGGTTGTGCTCCTTTTCTTAATGAAGTCATTTGGAATTGTGTAAAATGGTTCATATCTCAGGTCTTTGGACTTAATTACAGACTCATTGGTGTGATCATTCTTTTAATGAAAACACAACACATGGAGATAATTCTCATGATAGTAATTGATGCTCTTGTCATGATAATTTTATGCCATTAGGAGGATAGTGTGTAATGTGTAATGCATCATGCTATATATCCTATTAAACATTTACTTAACAGTGTTGCTCTGTAAATATGCAGATTTAATTGCTTATATTTTATTAAGCATTCTCATTCCTCTGTCTATGCATTAGGGCGAGTTGTACACAAGGACTAATATATCTCATTGTATACCTCATTGCAGGCCATAGTAATTAAAACCAGAGGGGGGCTGTCTGCGGAGGGCTTCAGTACCACTGAGGAGGTCTGTGTGTCCGGGTGCAAGAGACACACAGGAAGGCCTTTAACTAAGTAACAGGAACATATCTACAGTCAGAGACTGTTTAGCCGGTGAATAGATTCTGCCAGAGCGAACCAGCCAATCTCGTGCTGTAAACGGTTTGCTCCGGCGCCTGTCTCGTTGACGTCGCTGCGCCGCAGCCTGTCTCGTTGGACACACGGAATGGCCCAGGCAGCTGAGGGTGCAGGGATCGTTCGTCCTTCTGTTTTGGATGCCTTTGTTTCCCCTTTTCCCTTGTTATCTCACAATATGTTGCAAATGCATGCTCTGTTTAAAAATCCACACTGCACCATTAATGTGTGGAATGCATACAACAAAACAAAAGTACCACAACCATGCCATAAATACACACGTTTGTGGGAGGGTTCAAATGTACTTGTAAATGTAATGTAAATGTAAATGTGTTTTGCCAGATAGTCAAATGATGGTGTGGGGCACTTTGAGAAGATCCATCCACAGGCAAGATGACCTCACAGTCATTAGGGCCAAAATGGCGTGTTCCATCCTGTCGCTGAGTGTGTGACGGTTAAACCACAGGCTCTTAACGTGCTATTGTCATACAGCTGTTCTTTCGCTGACTGAGATGAACAGACAAGCTGACCTTTCAGTTTCTGTGCTGTTAAGACGCTGGAGAGCACTGTGGGTGTAAGGCAAACTCACGAGATAGCTGAACAATAGAGGGGTATTAAAAAACATGATATTCATGCTGCTTTCATGGATTATTTTAGAAATTACCTTGATGAAATAAAGAGATTCAATTATTTTTTGCCATTAAAGTAAAAACCAAGTTAACCTTTGTGAAGCTAACAAAGTTCTCTCCTCAGTTTCTATCTTGGAGGACAGAAAAAATTAGTCACAGCCCTTTAAGTTTAATAGGGTCCATTCTGCTGTAGTCAGTTTAAAATGTGTAATAGAAAATGAGTTCATTTAAATTTTCAAAGTGGATTGATAAGGCTCTGAACCAGCCCCAGCCCTCCTGCTGCGGCCAGCCCCTCTGAATTACATTAAACACGCATAATGTGGCTTCTTATCAATCAGCCAGCTAGTGCAGCTGTTTATCCAGGAAGAAGTGGGTGAGAGATTATAGAGTAATCAGGGTGGGCTGTCTAAATATGGTGGGAGTGGAAAATAGAAATCTGAACAAACGGACAAATTCCCCGATGATGTGCCGTGGGTGAACAGAGCGCACACCCCCACTCTATTTTGATAACCCAACAATGTATGTAATCCACAAGTGCAGCATCAAGTGTCAATGTGTGGCGTGCCAACTCTCATAACTGAGTCCTAACGTGTTGATTCTCGAAGCTGTAAATGATCAAAGTCAATCTGGTGCTGGGCCAAAAAGAAGGGCTGAGCTAACGGCTCTGGGTCTATTTCCGTGTCCTTTTCTGAAGGTCGCAGTTTTAACGCAATACACAGGCTTCTTATCTCCTCCTGGGGCAGCTTCCCTTTGCCTTCATTAATCAACCAGTCTTAGTTACAGCACAGTGCAAAGCTCTCCGGCATGGAAGTCAGCGCAGTGTTGTGTGTTTGCATGTAAACATATGCACATACATTTAGTTTCCCCATAATTCCAAGGTCTTTGTCTGAGAGGGTGGTGAGCAACCCTTAAGATTCTGTAACTCCAGAGATTTGGTGAGTTCAGTTCAGAGCCCTTGTAGAACTTTTACAGACCAGTGGATTGAATGAATCTATGGTCTGACATTACACCAACATGGAACAGTGGCTCATCTGGGATGAAAGAACACTGTTCAAACTCAGTGTTAAACCAGGCTTATGAATAGAAACAGATTCAAGCATTATCCTTAAATTATCCTTAGTGAAAATTATCCTTAAAAAAATAAATAAATAAACATATTGTACTTTTTGTTCTAAAAGGATGCACACCTTCTTTTTATTCTAGAACATAGAGGGTGTGTCTGCGAAAGGCCCGCATAGTACAAATGATTGAGGCCTTTCTATTGGTAGCACTACTAAATGTAGAAGGCTTTAATGAGGACTGCAGTACATCACAAAGGTAGAGCAGAAGGAAGCACTGAGGTTGGACAAAGGAAGGGGAAGTGTGATCATGGTCGCTGACTTCACGCGGTCTCCACGGGCTATTTGGTAGGACGACACATGATAAAGTGGGGGTAGGTGGGCACATCCATCGACAACACCATTGGCTCTCTCTGTGCCCTATCTTCTCTTCTCTCTCTGTCACTGTCTCAAGGTGTAATGTACTGTAAAATGGAGCTTGCCTCACTAAGCCCCTTTTATTAGTTTTTCTTTTTATAGGGTGTGATTTGCACAAATAATTTTCTGGACTCCATATGTTTGATATGGGCCAGTGATGAGGTTTTCCTACTCAAATTGCTTCACAGGCAGTTAGTGGGGGAAACGAGAGGTCTCTAATAGGCACAAATGCACATGGGGATTATTATTGTTATTTTAAAACCTTTCCGACATTTCACACACGGTGAGATTTCAATTACATATGTCTTATATGGACATGCATATAATGTAATATGCACACACATAAATAGGTTGTGGTTTTGGCAGTGCAATTTCTCAAATACAAAAAGAAAGGATGATCTGACATAAGATTAAGGGTTCATCAAAGAGATGTACATTGTTTAATATAGGCCTTATATCCATGTGCACTCTGCCTCCATTGCTCTAGAACGCATGGTTGATGTTTTTCATCTTAACCCCGTGGCTCCTGCTACGTCTATCATGAAAGGAACGGAGACCAGCAGGCTGCTAGTAATTGTTGAAAGCCAATCCATAATGAATGAGCGTGGTTGATATTCTCCTGCAGTTCAGAGGTCTGCCTTTTTTTTTACTGCGAAGTCACAATGAACGTAGACTGTTGGCTTGGCACATCTGGAGCCAGTGAAGTAGAGGGTGCTTTGATCAGACCTTCCCAATGACAGCCCTGTGTGATCCTACATTGAGCTGACAGGGCAAAGCAAAGAGGAGTGGGTGGCGATGTGGAAAAGGCCAGGGGTGGAGCGTGAGGGTGGGGCTAAGGAGGAGCCGAGCTGCGGGGACACACAGGTGGATAGTGGATGTCTTGAATTATATATGCGAGACAGGCGTCCTTGATACTGAGTGGAGGAAAAATCTACTGTGTCAGGTTGTTTAGGCAGATATATGTTTTAAATCTTTTCAATGAGCTTAGTCACTTAGTCACAACATAAAGAAACGGGACGCTCACGGACTAAGATCAGAATTAGATCGGAATAGTCCCCCGTTAAGCCAGTAGGACTGTTGAAACGGTACATATGAGAGATGGAGCATGAAACAAAGAGATGGTAGTGATGAGGAAACATACTGGACTGTCCTTGGATGCTCTTGAGGGATGCTATGGTCATGCCTAATGGAGTGGCTGCCTCTTTCTAAAAGCTTCTAGTTCATGGAGGTTGAGTGTTTTTTGGAAGGGTGAAATAAACGCCTCTTACATCCTAAGTCTCTCAACTGAAACATTGACAAGGAGTGAAGTGTGCACTCTGTGTGTGATTTCAGCTTTTAAAAAAAGCCTCAAATTTTTCATGTTATACTTAATATTTAGGGGTAACCAAACTATTTCACAATTATTTCTAAAATGTTTGACTGCACTTGACGTGCTTTCAAAGGTATCTTGGAAGTCTGCAGTGAGCGAGCCACTTTGACGAGGCGGTGACCTCATGCTCCTTAAAGGCCTTTTGTTTTATGTCCTTGTCCAGAAGATGTGCTGCTGGCAGCGCCTGTCTGCTCAGCCTACACAGCCGAGAAGCCCTGCGTCGCAGCCCCATTTCCATCTGAGAGGCAAGCACTGGCTAATCTCATTCAGCAGACATATGCAGCACACAAAATGAGCTTAAGGTCCTTTTGTTTACTGTGCTCATCTACCGGCCAGGGGAGAGAGAGAGAGAGAGAGAGAGAGAGAGAGAGAGAGAGAGAGAGAGAGAGAGAGAGAGAGAGAGAGAGAGAGAGAGAGAGAGAGAGAGAGAGAGAGAGAGAGAGAGAGAGAGTAAATAAAATGGGTTTAAATCCTTTCACTTTGAGAGAAACACTTCAGCAGGAGTTTCGAGTACTTATAGTGTTGCGCGTGACACTCCTCACGATTCTCAACACCACTCAGAAACAGAAGGCTTTGCTGAACTGTACCAAACAAACCTGATTCACACTCTGTCCAAGCAAAATAATACATTATGAAAATGAGGGAACATCTTTAACGCAGTATGAGCTGCTGCCAAAGGTACATTGTTTCATTTCAGCCTCGAGGAAACTGTAAGTATTTGAAACATCCCGCATGGCTGACTCCAGTAGGAGGTATTGGAAGGGGGAGTCTGTTGTCATGAGAACGCACTGCAGGCTGGGGGGGGGGGGGGGGATAAAGAAGCGGCTGCCTTCGTTAGAGAAGATGGCAGGAGGGCTTTATGTGGATATAACCTAGATTAATTGGGTTTCTGCGCCCGGTTCAAGATGTGACACTGTCATGCAGAGTTATGAGTCTGGCTCCGGAGCCAAGACCATTACAACTCTAGTTTCACCGAAACCCTCGCTCGCAGCTCTGGTGTCATGCCAAAGCGGACAGATTATACATTGACTTACTGTACAGTACATTGAGTTCATGAAGGATTGTTTTAACCTCAGGAAAAGTAGAGGTTCACAAAAAAAAACACACTTTCAGTTTTAGTCTAAGAATGTCTCAAGTTGGATCATTTCTAGATGAGTTTCTGTTTAGGATTGGATGTGACGAGTTTTCAATCTCACAGCAGTTGTGTACTGCAATATGGGGGGTCATTACTTTAACACAATGTTTTGTTTACCTAAAGACCTTGACCCAGTTCGTGGGACGCTTGCCACTGCCTCTGGTGGTACAGGGATAAAGTACCATGCTGAGTCCCTAATGACATCAAGCATTTGAAGATACCGTAGTGTGTTGGGCCTAAAGGCATATAAGGTCCTCCAGGCCTTGGCCGCAGAGTGTTCAATCCCTTTGATAACGGTAATCTAAACAGACCATTGCCGCTAGTGCATCTAAACAATTAACCTCCGCAATCAAGCACATGCTCATGCCTCCCCATCTGTTCTCAGAGACAACGGCAAGCATTAGGAGACTATTATCATACACTCATCATCAGCTCTGCCTTCCTGACCTTCTGTTCCACTCCGCTCTCGCTCAACTGTGAAAGTAGGCATGCCCAGTCGTTGTGTGAAACTGTTCTTAGAAGCTCTGCGCCAATGTGTGGTTGAACTGAGTATGCAGTTCCCTTGAACCCTGTGAGAACGTCTGATTTCAGTCAAGCAGAATACTATTACTCGGGTACCTCATTCAGAAATATAGGCACTATACAAATCAAGAATATGTTAAACAACAATGCTTTTCACAGAATTACAAAGTTGGCTCATTTTGTTGGGCCAATGTTTACCTCCAGAGAATGTATATCAGAAAACATCTATTAAATAGGGAAAAGGAAAATTGAGGCATTTACTGTGAAATATATTAACTCATGTGAGCATGTGAACGTTTGTTATCTATCAAGAGCAAATCATTGCGTTGCGTTTCCGCCCCCCCCCCCCTCCCCTCCATGCATTACCTCAATCACACATTAGAAATCAGCGTGCTTTGCAGTGCATCCACAGTGCCACATGGTGAATCCCAAGTGCTACATTTACCTTTACAGACAGTTTGACTACATCATACGTCAGCGGACCATTAGTCGGAAGTGCACGTCGCTGATGCTTATTTAAAAAAAAAAAAAAAAAAAGGACAGCACTTCCCGAAGATTGTGCTCTTGCAAAAGTTGTCTTTTATTTATTTATTTGTGTTACCCAAACCAATTTTAATACTTTGTATACCACTTTTTTTAGATGGTATTTTATTTTCAATGGTCAATGAACTCAGGCACGTTGTCATTCTTTCAATGAGGCCCAACAGCAGCTTTAAGCATGACTGATACGACTGCAAATGAGTTGGATAGAGACAGTGACACCCGTTGGCTAAATGGCTGCTCTGACACTGGCTCTGGGATTCATGCTCCTCTAGGATCTACTGTGGTGGGAGGTGCACCCAAAGTTCATCAGAGATAGTTTGCTTAGTCTTGGCAAATGTCGGAGCCCGCTGGGATAGAGATAGAGGAGCAGAGATGAATGGAGAAAAAAAGATAAAAGATTTAGAAATGAGCCAATAGGTGGAGTCATCTGTGTGGATATGCTGTATGCCACCACTCACAGCATTGTGTTGTACTTTACTATACTTAGCCAAAGTTAACACAATGACAATTTGCATTCACAGATATGTGATCCAATTTCAACACTGGAGTTGATGAAGAATGATGTGGCAGTTTTCACAGGATGCTTTTCACTGTGCGCTATTGTGCCCAGAGGAAGTGAGTTCTCGGTTGGGAAAAGTGCGCTGAGCTGCTGCAACGATGGGGCAGGGGAGGAAATCTCTTTGTAATGGCTGCCAGACTAATTAGTTCCTTGCTGAATTATGCATCAGCAGAAGTGTCAGGCAACGTTTCATGTGCTGGGAATCCTGGCAGCAGGCAGGTAGAGAGGAGAGCGAGATGAGCTGCCACACAAAGCTCTCCTAGAGCCCCAGTGTAAGACCTGGCATTACTGGCAATGCCGGGGCCACAGCCATTCAGCGTGGTCTGGAACAGCACCTCCTAACAATGGGATTAAATGGACTCCTCAGCCTGAAACTCTAAGTCCTGACTCCAGCAGAGGATAAGCATGAGTTTGAAGATATGGTGCTACTGAGAGGGTTGCAGCAGAATTGTTCGAACACTACATTTGCATAGTTTAATTATAGCATGCTTTGGAAAGTGTCTGGTTCATTTGAATTCCCTTGGATTTAGTATAATGTAATTAATACAAAATGTAAATGTTATGCCCACATGTTCTGCTCGCGTTACACTTTAAAAGCAGCTGACCATATCAATACAATGAAATACAACAATTGGCAGGAACGCAAGCCGACAATCATCCACTTACCTTGTTGCATCAAGTGCAACAGTCCAACAAACACCTCCTGCGACTTGAGAAAGGGCTCTGCTTTATCCTCGCCGGAGTCGTGTCACGTCCAAACCTTTGTGCGCCGCTGTCAGCGGCTAAGATATGGCTGTGGGAGTGTGCTGCACGGCCACTGTGTAAGTGTCAATCACCTTAGGCCGGGGCCGGCGGAGGGAAGTCACAGGAGTGTGGAAGGACGGAAAGGGGCTCCCCCTTGGCATGCAGCGCCGATGACACAACACAACTGTCACTCGCTGCCCCCTCCACTGCGTCATCTTCCCCTCGTCCTATATTTTCCCTTTGTAACCGCCTACGCACATATTGAATACTTTGAAACATTAAATGCATAAACTGCTCACCTCATTTACAATCCTTCCCTGCTGGGCTTCTTTTTTTCCTTTTTTTTTTTTCTTCTTCTTTTGTCTCCAGACTGAGCCCAAACGCATCAGCGCGGTCCCCCTGGCTGGGCGCGCCACGGTACCGGTGTCTCATAGCAGTGCAGTAATGAGTCTGCTGAAGGGAGGAGAAGTGATTGAATGGGATAACCTCAGAACCCAAGGACTGGAATTGGTATTAGCTTTATTCCCGTAGGAGAGGTGGCTCAGTCACTGTCTGCACAGTCTTTTCCTGAAAATGTGACACACAGAACACACAAGCACATACATGCAAACACACACACACACAAGTATACACGCAAGCACACACGCAAAACTACACAAAACCTCAAGAAGGCGTCAGCATTCAATTATTTGTTCAAATTAAAAAGAGAAATAAATGTGTTTCAGTTTCACACAAGCTGATCAAGTGTAACCAGACAGAAAGTGTCATTTTGCCCCGGCAGATCATGCTTGTTGAACCAGGGGTAACAAGATTGGAATTAAGGTTAAGTATATTCATGATTTCATTTCGATGCATACCTCCAGTTTGGAAAAATCAATAATTTAAAGTATCTCCAATCAGTGTTTGACAACATGGCGCAATACAGTTCCATATCTGCTTACCATTTGCATTCGAACAAAACTGACTTACTCATCTGAAAGTCCTGTGACACTTGCTCACGGTTCATGTTCAATTAAAGTATACAAGAGAAACATGATAGCAGCATAATGTGTAATGCATAACACATCACTGTGTCCACGATTCACAATAGTCATTTTATAGCACCACTGAAGCCGAACAGTGTCTCTTCTGTTTTTGATCATAACCAACTATGAACTGTAACTCTGAGGAGTTTTAGTACGATTCTATTGTAGCGAATCTCTATGACAGTAGCCTCATCTTTGTTGTAGTACATTTTTTCAACTTCAGTAGACATTTCTCTTTCTTGCAATATCTGGCTCAATGCTTGTCGACTTTTTAGCTAAATAAGTCTATGTATATCTCGAAGGTGGTGATATTTCACGGAGCATTCAGCATGCCATTCTCTTTTGTTGTTGTGATTGTATTGGCTATTGGCCTATTGACTTTGCTTCAGTGGAGACCTTTAACCATTTGTGTGTAAGCCTTTACTATTTCCTCTTAGCCTGTGGGATGCCAAAGTCTGCAGGATGTAATGGAGTGAAGTATGTACAGTATAGGTAGGACCCCTAGCTGGGTGTGTGTGTGCATGTGTGTGCAAACCTGTGTGAATTCAACTGCACACACATGTATAGTATGAGCATGTGCATTCATACTTACAGGTTTGTATATGCGTGTGAATTTATTTACAGCAAACACAAATGTTTTATTTAATGTAAATAGTGTTTAGAGATGATGAAAATGAGCCGACTATCTCATATACTGTAATTTGATGGCATGATGTCTTTCATGAGTAATGATATGCCACTCCGAGGCAAAAAATCCCCTTTTTGCATGAGCACAGTTTTAGCTTTGTAATCCGCCCTGGGCTTTGGATATTGCTATTGATCCATTTCATCCCCATCCTCTTCTATTAGGACACGGCACTGGCAGCTATTAAGCAGTCACGGAGCGCCCTGCCGTTCAGCAGCCTTGTAAACCCGATTACCTGATTATTTAGTCTTCATCTGAGGGGGCGGCCTGGCGTTCCACTCCCTCTGTGCTCCTGTCGAGATCTCATTCAGCGGGCATTAGTGCGGTGGCCGGGACCCAGGCAGACCAAGGGGCCAGGGCTCATCTGTGGCTGGACCCGCAGCCCGTGGGCCAGGGAGCCAGTGTTGTTATCTCTGGTGGAGTGTACTCAGCCATGGCTCTGAGTGTCTGCCAGCCAAACCAACGGGCCCTTTACTGCAGCTCCCGTCCTTTCAGCGTGTCTTATTTCATTTCCTCTACGTAGCCCTTCTGTCTGCCTTTTCACTCCTTTGTCCTTTTTGTTTTATGGCCCAGGACATCTGTGCCATCATACTCAGTGGATGTGGCAATTCTGCCCTTTTCTTAATACACATGGCATTCAAAAAAGTTCCTAATTAGCCCTTTTTGCTTCAGCTATTTGTTTCGATTGTAAAGAGAGAGGGAAATTTCACACGCGGAGAAATAAGACTGAATGAGAGAAAGTTAATACAGAAGATATTATATAGTAAAGCATTTGTAGTTGAATCGACAGAGCACGTTTATTCCCGCTTTAGTAGACAGCATTTCATTGGATTCTCTGGGCTTGAAACAATCACGTATTCCAGCTATGTTAATGGCCCCTGCTGCTGCTGCTGCTGCTGCTGAGAGAGCGAGAGAGAGAGGGTGAAAGAGTTGATGGCGAGCAACCTCAGATCCCCAACTTCCTGCCTTCCAGAGTATAGACCCAAAGGACAAAATGCTATTATACTTTCAGTCTTTTTCACCTTTCTCATCAGACGAAGGATTCTCCATCATCAGCTGTGAGCCATTACGGTGTCTCCAGCTTAATGGACTTGTCGGGCAGCCGTGGACGGCCCGAAGATGAATGGTAAATACGCTCGGTGAAAGACAGGATAACAAAAAACCAAGAGGGTGGGGCTTGGGTTGTCCTCAGTCCATATTGATTCACCTGTCAAATGGTGGACTGCAATCTCCCCCTCGGACGACAAAGTACTTCACAGCATTACTACTATCAAAACAATCCTGTGGGGGAAACTGACTTAGTATTCATACAAACCACAACACAATGATCTAAAACACCTCGACGGCTTTTGGAGCAGAAAACGGGGGCTTGAGGGCCGCTAAATTGCTGACCATTTACCGGAGCAGGTGCATGCCAGGTACAAGAATAGGCTGATTGGCTTGGAGTTGGAAGGGAGAAATGAGGAGAGAGGATAATACCAGTGATCCTAGGTGTAGACCTGCCTGCCACTCTCTTAGCCATGCCACTTACTCTCCATCCATCACATTGTGATAGATAAACTGCCTCCCACTGCAGATATGGGAATCTGTTTTGGCTCCCTAAGAAATGAGTTAATGATTTATTTGCAGGCAGCGCCGTGGTTCTTGGAAAAATCTTTACCACACGCATATTCTTTATTCATAGGGACACAGAGAAACATCAGCCAGGCAGGGGATGTAAAGGTCCCTATATATTGTGTTGCCCTTTCCCGCTATAGTGTTCCCAAGGACGTAAAGTCAGTGGCCATTTGCATTGAACAATGGAACCAATGGCAGTCAAAGTGGGCCATGCAGAATCATGTGTCAAGGTGCACAATGGCGTCGGCCATCTTGCCTTTCCCCCCATGCCCTTATTTGGACACCTAGTGGCATTAATAAACATGGTCTGTCAGGTCTCTGGTCTGCTCCCGTTCAGAACTCAGTATCCTCTCTGCATTTCAACGGGCGCTTCACACTCATCTCATGTCCCTTCAAAGAGGAACGCTCTCTCCATTGCAGATCAAGAGGCTGATCATATCAGGCTGTTCTGTTGTATTAGCCCACTGAGAGATTTGTCGCTGTCCTGGATGGATTCCAAATCTTGGCTATATAGGAAATGCACACATATATATATATATATATATATATATATATATATATATATATATATATATATATATAATATTTCTATCTGAGGAAATCATTTTAAGGGGCATTATTCTTTAATGCATTTGAGTCACCGAATAAACTTGTGCCATACTGCATATTGAAACACACTGTTAAGTTTCTTAGTTAAATACCTCACTAAATGTAATTGCCAGAATCTCAATCACTAACAACAACCATGTTGAAGATTGGTTCGGGAGCCTTTGAAGACACACTATGCAATTGAGTAAAGTAACAAGGGATATTCTGCCGTTTGAAAACACCAGTTATAGCGTCTCCAGTCCCTTCCGGTTCTGAGCAATATGTTCATCAAAGAAACGGCGACACGGGAGAGAGGGACATGGTTTTGAAATGTTCTGACTGTTCCAATCTAACTGATTAATGAGTCATTCAGGCTTGCCAACCATGCCCCGAGGAAAGCAGGACACACGATGTTCCATATCAACAAAACAGTCCCCTCCACTCGCTTTAAATTCCACAGGCGCTGCTAAAGAAGTGTGCAGATGTGGGGTTTAGAGAAGGGTGAATTTATATCACAGTTCAGCCAGGAAAGGTTAAGTATGGCTTGTAGGTTTTTTTTATATTAACTTTCTAAGTCAGGACCTGCTTACTGCATACATTCTATAAATTGTGAAAGCCAACCATGCATAGGGCAAATCACTTAAAGGTATCAGCATCAAAAGCTGTTCATAATTTAAGTGAAAGTAGAAAAAAAACATGGAAGGAGAGAAGATGGACAAACAAAGTTACTTCAGGTCAGTCAGTCTTGCCTTAAGAAAAGGACACATGGGAAATTAAGGAAATTCATAAATTAGTATATGAAATACATTTAAGAAAGATTCCACAGTCATATGGAATTATCTCAAATCATCTATTAAAATGTTCGGTAGTTTTGAAGGTCAGGTAGGGTTTTCTTTATATTACTATTTTCACAGAGAAAAAATATAAAAAGTAATTTTGAATTATTTGATTCACTTTGCTATAGGACTACTGCGGTATTTTTATCTTATATCTTTGTTTCGGAATATTTCCTTCCACTTTGAATACTTCAAAAGCGAAGTGTAAATATTTTATTCGCCCACTGAGTAAAAAAAATATATAAAGTGTTCAGATCTTCGAGGTGGTAGCAAATATTGCTTGGTAACTGCTGAGCAAATTTAAAGGAAAACGAAAGTAGAAGACATGGGGATTTTTGGTTGCTGTTTCACACTGTCAGTTTTCAGACAGCACATAGCTTTTTTACCTTTAAGCTAAGAGGTACCACTTTTTAATGGCTTTGGTTTGGGCTGGAGAAGTTGGCAAACTTTGCTTTAACTGTGACAGACAGACCCCTAAGGCCACAGGCAAGGCACTTCTCAAAGCAAGCCCAGCCTTTTGATTTTCTTCCCAAAGTTTGTTTGTGTGTATGTGTGCACGCTTTGTAGCAGATGAGAGTCGACAGGTGTATTTTAATCGTGCGGAAGCTGTTAATCCTCAAACTGCCTGTGAAACGTATACAATCCGCTCAGAACATCGTCTGTTGCAATGTCTGTCAACACATCATTAGCATACAACATAACATAGCAAATGACCGTTCACTGCCCCTCGTCTCTCTCTCTCTCTCTCTCTCTCTCTCTCTCTCTCTCTCTCTCTCTCTCTCTCTCTCTCTCTCTCTCTCTCTCTCTCTCTCTCTGTAAACTGGTCTTTATTTAAACATATTCTTCTACATACCTATTTATAGACATTTTTCCCACAAGGTTTGCAACAATAGCTTGAGGAAGCTTTTATTCTGAGTTCATCTTACTGCATGTAAAGAAATTATATTTGGTAGAAGAATACTTTCATCATACAGGAGAGATGCCAAACATTGTTGAAAAGATCTCCTGTTTCCCTGCGTTGCTACGAGGCGGAGTGTGTTTGTCTCTGTGATCTATAACACATCGCATGCCCTCTAAAAAGGTCGTGACTGGCCCAATGCTTTTATTGAGAGACAGCTTGTTAAAGATTTAACATTCGAGATGCTACTCCCTGTTCTCAGTAGGCGATGTAATGTGATCATTTAAATGTGGACCCTGTAAATGCATAACCAACAAAGCTATAAAAAGAGTGACCTTAAATAAAATGAACAGGTAAACTAAATACTAATTTAAAAATCTTCAGTAATTATTTAAAAGTAGTATTTTATATACTATATAAACACCATCAAATAAAATTAAATTATAAAATATATTTTCACCAACAGCGTTCCCGCTGTGTCAAGCAAATGTCTTGTCCTAAACTAATATGCTATGTTCTATTGATGACCTACTTTCATATACAAGTCATTCCATCGGATAACTTTTTGCAGATCATAGAATGTACGTGTATGTATTCTTGTTTTGACTTAAATGAAACTGGCTGTAAATAAGAATGGCTAAGCAATCCCAAATTATCTGTCATCCAGAAAGTAGAAACGCGTTCGGATGTTATTCATAGTTATGAGTCAAGACAGGCTCTATTCTACACAAAAATGCTGACACCCCCATTAGACATAGAGGAACCTACCACAAATGACAAAGAGCATGAACTCTTTGTTTATTATTGGGTTTTCGCTCTGCCTCTTGTCACGTTGGAAGTAAATTGTACCCTTTGAAGTAAAAGCCATTCAAAAGAGAAGGGCCACCTTTCAGAGCCACATCCTCCATCTTGACATGCTTGTGGATGGAGTCGGTACTACAAGTACAAGGGTTTCATCTCGAGACGTGGAGATGGCGGTAGTGGTAGTTGGGACTGGAGTGGGTAGGTTAAGATGGTGAAGGGCCTGCTAGAAAAGGGCATCCTTATCAATAATGGACAAAGTGATGGTGTGGTGGTTGATGCTGAAATGTGCTTGAGATTGAACGACAGTGACGTAATTGCAAAGACAGAAGATGCAGGAAGCCGCAGTTTCCTGTCATGAATAGACCAAAGGAAACGGACCTGCATGGCAACCTACAAGAAAACAACACAGGAGGCTAACAGTATAGTGGGCCTTTAGTAAGGCAAACATATCATAAAACGTTTACTGGGTGAAAGGATGAACTCGCTGCTTCTTTGGATGAGAGACAAGAAAACAGGAGAACAGGAGATACTGTTTAAGGGGTTAACTTTGAACAGAAGTTGGCAGGTGACCTCCCCTCATCAATTGGTTATTTCATCTCCATACTCTTTTATCTTCTCAAAGGCTTACAGGGTAAATATATGCTTTTCTTTAACTTCCAAAGTGCAGTTGCAGACAACAGTACACAAATATAATCTCATGCAGTGGTTTATAATGCAGAATTACTTTCAATGGCATACTCTGTTGTGGATTTTCAGGAAACGGCATAATATAATTTTCCTTGAAAGGCTTGACCCATGTTGAAGCCAGGTCTCTGGTTTTAATATCCAACCTTGTCAGGTTTTTTAAACGATAAATATTCTAAATGGACCTTTGAAATGGACAGGCTAAGAAGAATTCAGAACATTTGGAGAGACATTTAGACGGAAAAGGGCATGTCATGTTGTCCGACTAATTGGACAATTTGTGTGCCTGTTATTGCTACAGACTGATATTTTGAAATGAAGATGAGATCTGTAAAAAACAAACTGTATTTGCAAAGCAAACTACACACAAAATTACATGTTTTGATATACCTCAATACACCGCACAACTGAAATAATGCCATATGTTAATATATGGTTAATCGCAGAAAGGAACAAATATCTGGAAACAGTTGAGAAATAAAGGGTGTCCCTCGTTGCTAAGGCAGGGGATAGATGGGAATATATAGGAGGGGAGGTGAAAATGAAGTGCATGCTGTATGTGTGGCAGCATGTGTGAGTGCCGACGGGCCTGGGTGTCGGTTGCCGCTGGAGACAAAAAAAAAGCATAATTGGGGGAGGGGCATTCTCTCCCATCTCCGTCAGTCAGGGGGGCTAGTGTCGTTTCAGATGCCTCAACGGTTCATGCTCTGGTGGGCCTGCTGAGTGACAGCCCAGATGCGCTGTTGTCAGCTTTTCCTAACCTACGGCCTCAAACAGTGTGCAGCACATCGGGGCCATGAGAAGCTTGAGAGTCATACCAATCCCTCAAAACTAAGGCAAAGTCTATGATTTGAAATGACCCTGTGTTTTTATGGAAATTTAACCAGCTCAGAACCAAATAAGATGGCAATCGAGTCACAAACTACTGACATATCATGGCATTTCTATTAGTTGTACTTTTAAAATCAAATTAAAGTTTTTAAGTACATTTGATTTGATTTGTAATTGAACTGAAATGTAAGGTCGCCAGTTATTTGACACTGTAGGTAACTAATTGAATGTATCTTTCAAATAATAGAAACAGAAAATAGATTACTGTATATTCCCCAGTCAAACAAAATGTTGTGGTTCTGAGTGTGCAGTTATATTTTGTGGTTTGGTTGGAAAAGGGCAGTTCTCAGGTCTTAATACTAAGCTCTTATGATAACCAACCTGCTTGTCTGTCTGTAGGTCCAATGTGGTCTTTGGAGACAGATTAGACTTATAGTCTTTGGAAAAGGGAAATTCTGACCAGCTCCACTGGGTGTTTGAGGGAAAACAATGTGGTGTGGAAGGGAGAGAATGCCCTGTAGAAAAACACTGACAATTCAACATTGAATGTATTCATGATTTTCTATTCACCGTTGAGAAAAGGTTTTCATGAGGACCATGTACTGTGGATTATCAAGTTTTCATGTGTCCTATTATGCGATATATTTAATATTTTAGTAATTGCTCTGTATAACAGTATTCAGGAGGGGTTACAAAAGACCATGCTGTGATTCTGATCTACAAACGTGGATGGTATTTTTTCTAAAACCACTGTTTACTAAAATCATTTTTAGAGAATTGGTATCCAGGAGTTGTGTTGAGTCTTGGCAGGCTTTTTCAACTTGAACTGATGTGGCCAGCTGCTCAGTAATGAACTGCATCTCCATTTCCCCGATTTCATTGCACAAAATAAACAGAGCATATTGGTATTTCCTCTCGATAGCCCAGTGAGTCTCTTTTATATAGACATTTTTAATAGTTGGTTTTTTTTTGTTTGGAAAGAAGAAACTGATTTTGGAGTAGAAAGTCACAAGGATAGTATAATTGTTAGCTTTTATATTCCATGACTGGTGTTAACAGAGTAAAGCAGACTCTGAGCACTAAGAGACTGCTTCTCTACAATATGCAATCCCATTTAATACGTTTTATGATTGCGTAATACAGTTATGTGTCTGTCTGTTCAATTGGTTTTTGCAAAATTACATTTGTTATATTTATCAGGACATACCATTTACAGGAACCGAGGTTTGACATCATCAATAAATGTCATTTGGGATTTTATAGAAATTTTGAAAGGGGTCTTGGCATCTAGTGAAGATTTAAGATGCAAAACCTTGTTATCCAAATGTGCTCATAATGTTATGAAGTAAGTGAACCAGTACATAATATAAGAATAGTGCACAGACTATAGGAGGGGTAGGGGTGAAGAAGGGTGATTTTAAAACAGAAGAACACTTTCACCACTGAAACAATCCTCCTGTGGGTCACTTGGATCTGAGACTGGGAGGATGAGATGGCTCAACATTTGGACTTTTAAGGCATGTGGGTATGACTACATTATTTTAAGGGGAACCATAACTTTTACAATATATGTGAATGAGCCCAGAAAGATATTTTTTTTTATCTTTAAGTCTGATACTGTTACGGTCAACTTCAGGAGACAGTGGAAAAAGTCAGAATCTTGTGTGCAGAACAAAGCTGGTGTTTTGGAAAGCCTGCGCTGTAAGTGGTGTAGTAGATAATCTTCTTTTTTTTTCAAGCACAGGGCTTTGTGGGGATTCATGTATTGGGAAGCCTCAAAGTCCACAGGGAAGGTATTATCTCTGGAGAAGGACTAGGAATCCCAAATCTGTCTTGGTCATCGCCTAAATAAACCCAGCTTCAAAGTCCCTCTGACAAAACAAAAGAGGCAATCCTTTTTCAGTGAAACATCTCTGGTTTATGGAGCAAAGGGACTAGCCAGGTTTGGCTTAACATCATAGGAGGAGAGACCTGACACTCTTATCCACCCACTTTCTGTTTGCCTGCTTCCATGAAAGTTAGCTGCGAAATTCCTCAAAAGAGTTTTTGATAATCCATCAGAAACGGGCGTTTTCATGGACATAATCACGCCATTGATGTTGATTCTGAAAGAAATTAGAGAGCAACCTGTTTGACTGCATATGACTCTGGTGTTCAGCCACTTCCATTTAATTCCTTTTTTTGGTGCATGGCCCTTACCGCTCTCCAATTTGTTTTTCAACTTCTTCTCTTCAAATGGGGAGTTTTGACGCTTAGCCCGTATGCTTCTTGATTAGATAACATCCACTTTTCACTCTCGATTTAAGTTCTGTGGGGAAGAAGAATTACTGAATAATTAATTATTTCATTCTTGCGCAGGCTTCTAATTCCCCTGTTATTAATTAAAACCATGACGGACTAACAGCAAACATGCTGAGGATGCAGGCAACCTTTTCCGCCGTTCTTTGTAAAACCATGACCATATTATTGTAGGGTCAACACTGTATTACACTAATGGCTGAAGGACCTAATGTGTATTACAGTAATCACTTTAGTAATTATGTTAAATCTAGTACTTACTATATGTACATATTTAAACCCCCACTGTTATTATTTAAATGATAAGTGTGACATCCACAAATGAAATAGCATTGAACAAGTTTTTATAGAGGTATACTGTACAAATAGAGAGTGTAAAACAATTTAAATACAGGTTAATGAACTAGCTACACGCGGGGTGGGGAGGGGGGGGGACAGTAGTCCTCATCTGGAGGGAGCAAGACATGGAGAGCAAATTGCGTGGTGTGAAACAACGGCGTGCTTATTTTGATGTTGCTTTATAGTCAGTACAAAGAGGGCAAGCGCATACTGCAGAGGAGAACCCTGCTGAAGGCATGAATGAAAACGTTCACTACAAGAAAATGCTTCTTCAAAAAAATTCAACAATGTGAGAATTGCCATTGTTTAGCATCAATGTGACATGTTTCGTCGTGAATAAATCAGCTGTAGTGGTGGCTTTTGTGCGTTCCACTGTGAGAGCTGTGTTCAGGGCTGCTTCCCCCGCTCTGCTCCTTCTCGTTCTGACGGATTTCCACCTCTGGGACTAATTATTAAGATTTTCTCGTTATCCCCAGTGAGATGAGCAGTCTTCTACCTAATCTTCAGCCATGTGACATTTGGTGTAATTAATTCCTGTTTAGCTTTCTATTCCTGGCTAAGGCAGCAAGCTTGCTTTAATGAACGCGGAGGCTAGTGGGACTTTATCACCTCTTCCCAACACTCTCCCATTAGACTGCCATACCAGCAGGTGGGGGGGACGGCACATCAACATCCTAACAAGTTGATTGCTACAAAACCAAGGGGTCTTTTTTTACGGCACAGCACATTACTGAGTGTGCTTGCCTTTGGCGCCATCTCTACACCACAGCTTTATCTGTTACGTTAATATTCTATTATTCCGCCAGTGCAAAATGTCCTATTTTACATGGTATAATATGCATGATGACGGCAAAAAAAATAATTTTATAAGTGCAGGCTTTCTAAACACTTGTAAAACGGGGTGGAGCACCACAATATTGTTCT
Source organism: Galaxias olidus (assembly GCA_026901105.3). Lineage (NCBI taxonomy): Eukaryota > Metazoa > Chordata > Actinopteri > Galaxiiformes > Galaxiidae > Galaxias > Galaxias olidus. Next base: position 146,419 of record JAPMUY010001186.1, read on the forward strand.
CACTCGAAAGATATTTAATTGTCCACATACTGTCTCACGTTACGTTCTGATCAGCACACTAACCTGATGGAGGAGAGAGCACCAGAAAATATTGAAAGCATTTATGACCCGTCGCCATGACTGGGATACTGCCATTGTTTTTGCCCTAGCATGCGCTCTTCGCCACCTAGAAGTAGTTAAGCCCACGGTTTGTCTACAAGAACCTCTGCCAGGTCGAACATATCTGAAAACCCATTGATTTTGAGTTTGGACTGGTGTGTGGAAGGGATCATCATCCATCAGCTTTACCATGGGGAATGGATGGTTCAGCTTGACCTGCCTCTTCCCTTTCTTGGCTAGCCATTCGTCTCCATTTTGTCACAGGTGAGACCTGGCAGGCTTGAACCAGTCACACATCTCCGCAAGACCGCCATCAATCCCATCGGCTGCCACTCCACTCCCATTTCTCTCTAATAGCCTGTTTGGTTTAAGGGTGGCCTTAAAGATGGCCGTCTATCAGTAAACATGGTCTGATTTGAGTCAGGGCAGGGGTGATAGGATATCCAATAATACAAATATTGGTCGTATGAGAGTTGTGTTAAGATAAAAAAAATTTGTTGAAGAATATGTGTTCTTTTTTTTTCTCAGGTTGATAGAAAATAATAAGTGACATGGAAAATGGGCCTAAGTGCAAAAGAAAAATGTAATTCAAAGAAAACAGTGTCGTCCCAAGAGAAGATTACACCAAACGTTGGCTCGTAGCCCTCTTGCACTGCAGGTGGCTGTTTGGAAGCGGTGATTACTCCAGTGAAATTGTGACATGCTTTCTCCGAAGGGGAGCAGCTGCTGTGAAGTGGTAGTTTGACCTCACTAGAGCAGTCAGGGAAATAAGAGAAGACAATTTTAATTTTAAGGATAATAGTATTATTGAAAGCATTATGGGCATGATGCATGTTGGCATCAGTTGAACAGCTGTTGAACCCTTAGATGCCACCCTTAAAGCTAATATTGGTGCACATTAAGAGAGTTTGAGAGAGAAAGAGAGAGAGAGAGTGTGAGAGAGAGTGTGTTAGAGAGAGAGTGTGTGTGTGTGTGTGAGAGAGAGAGAGAGAGAGAGAGAGAGAGAGAGAAAGAAATACAAAGAAAAGAGAAAAAAAGAGGGGCAGTTCTATGGAACCTCATAGATGTAAATCACCTGAAAAGTCAACAGCAGAGACAGCAGCAGAAGTTCCAGACCAATGACTTCTGGTTATGAGGGGAATGGAGCATCAGTTATCTGGTGGTTAAGTGACAGAAAACGTTGATGGCACACAACGCCACCACAGAGCTCTGAAGTGAAATGCTAGGTCTGAAATCAAAGAAAATCCTCGTGTTTTTTTTTTACAGCCTCACTTTCCCCATTTTTTAAGCTTTCTCTCTACAGTGCATGCACCATATTTGACTTAAGCCACACCTGCATTTGTCAAATATCTAAATCCAAAAATAAAACAAATAAAAAATTATCTGATTTCTTCTCTACCTCAATACATTCACTACAAAAATGCCTTTGTGAACGTTTATTTTACTCTGACCTCGTTTTTCAAGTATTTCTGCTAACCCTCTGGACGCACCATGAAACCAGGTGCTATGGTATGGTATTGCGCTGTGGGATTACTAATAGCCATAGTTATCCCTGCAGTCTCCTACCTGCTACCAATTCCCGGGTCCTGCCTCAAATTGGGCTGTCAAAGGAAACTTGAAGGAGTGCTGCTAGGCCTTGGGCAGCAATTATCAGAGTGGCAGCTGCTGATACCGGTCACCAGACAAAACAGGGCCGTGAAATATTACCTCTCTGTCTGTGCACTCAAGCCTTTTCATTTTCACACTCTCTGCCTCTTCTCCCTTTATCACTGTTGCTGCGCTCCGACTGTGCTCGTTAAGGAACTTCCCATGGATTCAAAAGCATTGTTGAAAGTAGACCATTGCATTTGTATCTTCTGGGGGCTGGGTTTGTTCACCTGTAGTGTCAAAAAGCAGCGTTTTACAAACGTCATCGTAAGCTCTCAGTGCTGCATGAGAAACTCTGTTCTGGCGTGAACTGTATTTAACCAGTGGGGGATTCATTATCAACCTTATAGCATATTCAAACGCATAGTATCTTGTAGTACTATTCAGGTAAAGCATCTGATACAGCACGCTGAGGGAAGTCATCTTATCAGACACCTTGCTTGGCTCACTGAAAAGAAAAGGATTTGCTCCTGCTTGCAGATCTGTAGCTCAAAATTAGCATGATCCAGCACTTATTTCCAATAGCTACAGAGTCCTTAACGTTGATGTTATTAAATGATCAATGGAGTGTCAAAATGACTAACAAAATTAGTCCAATAAGCATATTATGTAAATTCCCATCAAAAGGCCACTTTTGATTACATTGCAAATATGCTCCTGGCTCCGTAAAGGGCTTGGAAACGGAATCTCATTACATGAATGTAAGGGCGAGGAAAGAATTTCATCCCTCAATCTTGATAGGCTGCAGTCTAGGTTATTGAATGTACTGTATGTGGTCTGGGTTTTAATGATCTCATCTGTCAAGGTTTTGCAGAACATTCTACAGTACAAGCATTGCTGTCCCTAGCTCATGACTTTATTTTAGAGCAGTCGGTAAGAGGCGAATGCCTTTTTAAAATGTTTAAAAAATCATCACATTTGCCTATATGTTCATGCAAAGAAAACTATTTTACACTGGAAAGATCATTTTTATTTGTTAATATATCTGAAGCTTAGACATTGGTGAAAGCAAGAAATGTCTAGTGAATAATAATGAGCAGATGGTCCAAATCTGTATAAACTAATTATATTACAATCTCATATCGCCAGAAAAGTAAATAATACAGCAATTTGAAGCGAGCTTCATGCCATGCAAATCAGGGATTAGGGGTCACAACCCCATAGTGAACACGTAATGTAATTTGATCCCCCAAGAACGCAATTCTCAGTCTAAGTATATGCTTTATTGAAAGAGACACCCCACTGAGCTGTGCAGCACAAGCTTATTAAATATAGAAATGATCATCACCTACTACTAGGAGGTCCATTCAGGCAGTGTTTTAGTCATCTTGTGTATGGCCACACAGGGGCCCGTTCGGGGTTGTTTGAGACACAACCCACTCACTCACTTCCTGGAACAGTTGGTTACTGGTGTTTATGTGCAGGCTATTTATTAGCTCTCTTTGTCTGTTATTTAGCATGAAAATACTTGATATGTAAAAATAATTGTCAATAATGAAATCATATTATAAAACATATATATTAGGCATTGTAGCAGCCAATAACGTAATAACTTTCCCATTCTTAATGTAATAAAAACCGATAATGTAAAAACGTACCAATAATGTAATAACATGTCTGAACCAATAACGTAATAACTTTTTGCCTATAACGTAATAAGTTATTACATTATTGACCGGTTATTACATTATTGGCTTGCTATAAAAAAAAATGAACTGAAAAAATTTAATAATTGGAGCCGATAATATAATAACCCTTGAATCTTAGTCCTAACTCTGATACTCTGATATAACACATTTCTCTCTCTCTCTCTCTCTCTCTCTCTCTCTCTCTCTCTCTCTCTCTCTCTCTCTCTCTCTCTCTCTCTCTCTCTCTCTCTCTCTCTCTCTCTCTCTCTCTCTCTCTCTCTCTCTCTCTCTATTCAATTTTCAGTGTAATGAGATTTATGAGTTTTTGGTTTATATTGCCAAAGCTAACCAGTCCAATAATCTATATATTTTTACTTTTGTAATAATTTGGTTGGGCCAAATTGTCTGTGAGCTGTGTTGAAGTTCTATATGTTGTGGCCAGGGAGCAGAGCCCGTGGAACAACTGGCAGAGGGACACTTTTCTGCCGTCATCTCTAGGTATTTTAAAGTATTTTTATGGTAGGATTGGGGGTCACTTAATTTGAGATCATAGAATTTAATTGTTTTTTTCCGGTTCTATTAAGGAGGGGGTATTGCCCTAATTCGGCTCTGCATGCATTATTTTGAGTTTTTCTTTGCACTTGAAGAATGGTTTTACAGAACTCCACACGCAGTCTCCATTTGGGTGTTTGTCCCATTTTGAAAAATCTTGATTTGAAAGGGGACCCCACACTTCACTGCAATATAGAGCAATTGGTTCTTTGACTGATTGGAATATTTTTTATCAAGGTTCTAATTGGTATTAAAATTTTTATGTTTTTTTATTGAATAGCATGCTCTTCTTGCTTTGTCTATCAGGCAGGCCCAGTTCTAGAGTGCATTGTCTCGGGGGCAATGACTGATGGTGAGGGGGCAACACAATTATTATTATTTTTTTATCATAGTCACAACATCAACCTACTATTACTTGGAAAAGCCACACCACATTTCTCGATATCTAGACTACACTTCTTGCTGTGCCCTATGCTGTCTCCACTGGTACTAATGTTAGTCGAGGCACAGCCACGATACGCAGAGGGTGCGTGCTAGCTAGCTGTTGCTAGTAGAGAACCAGGGACAGCGATCCACCTATCCATTTTGATGCACAAAACCCTTTAAATTACTTTAACCTGTATAGAAAGCAGTGCGAGGTTTAGAGATTATAGTTAAAGATTATAGTTTATAATAATAATAATACTAATAATAATAATAATAACTTTATTATATAGAGCCTTTCAAAATAGGGTTACAAGGTGCTTTACAATAAAAATAACAGTAAAAATATTTATTATTTTTAAACACTAAAATCACACAGTAAAATCTGGTAAAAATATCTAAAGTTACAATAAATAAACTAAAAATGAACTAAAAACCAAAAGTTTAGTTGTGTTAAACATTCAAATTTGAAAAGCCCAAACGAGGCATGACGTCCAACTCTGCCCCTATACAAAAACAGTTGGCTAGCTAAAATGAATAGTGCAGTAATGCTGCTCACGTGTGGTAACAAGAGTACGCAACAGAGTAGTGTAGTGACAAAGTGAAATGGCAAGTTCAAAATGCTTTTTCTCATGGCCAAACCAACCAATCAGATATAAGTAAACTTTGATTATTTCAATGTGGCATGTTTATGATTGGCCATATCGACAAACACACAAAAAAAGTAATTTTTCAGTTATTTCAAAATTTTGGGATGAAGTTTGTTCGGGTTGGTGGGGCAGTCAGAGCATTTAGAGGGGCATTGCCCACCCCTTATTCATCAGAGTCTAAATATAATTTGTATTTGTGGGCATAATTTCCTGAACCTTTTTGGAATAACATGATTTTTGACTTTTTGAGGTTTACTGTCAGGGCCCAGGTTTGACAGAACATGTGTAGGTGATCTAGGTGTAGCCCCTCTGCGGTAGGAGACAGAAGCACCAGATCATCTGGATAGAGTAGACACTTCATTTCTGTAATATTTAATATGATACCTGGTGCTGCAGATTGCGCAAATGTTTTTGCAAATTGATTTATATAAATGTTTAACAGAATAGGGGATAGATTACACCCCTGTCTCATTCCACATCTCTGAAGGAAAAAGGACGTTTGGTTGATGCCAATCATGATTGAATATTGGTTGTCTACAATGATTTTATTACAGCATATGCGTCCCCCCCTTATATATATATATATAGTTATTATTATTATTATTATTATTATTATTATTATTATTATTAATCTCCCATTATTATTATAATAATAATAATAATAATAATAATAATAATAATAATAATAATAATCTTTGAATTGTAAACAAATGCAATGATTTTGAAACCCAAGCAGATACAAAGAAAAAAAAAACGTATAATAGGTGAAATCCCCTGCTGCATAATAGCAGCCAAATATTTGGCCTCTTGTCACAACCTAAGGGAAAGCCAGTGGAAAACTGCACTAATATGAATGTACCATTTGTTCATCCTGTTGTTACTGTTGATAGTATTATTGTTACATGCAATTGGTATGCACTGTCATGTTAAGAGTGATTTGTATGTATGTATGTGTATGTTCAACTGTGTTTGCTTTGGCAATATACACATTTGTCTTTTCATGTAAAAAAAACTCATTACATTGAAAATTAGAGAGAGAGGGAGAGAGAGAGAGAGAGGGAGAGAGAGGGAGAGAGAGAGAGAGAGAGAGAGAGAGAGAGAGAGAGAGAGGGAGAGAAAAATGTGTTATATCAGATTTAGGACTAAGATTCAGGGGTCAGGATTGGTCAGGTTTTTGAGAAAGTTGTTTGAAAGAAGCTACAGTAGGATAAGTGCTATGGAAGTCTGACACTTTATAATAAATTAAACATAAACATAGTGATATAAGTATGTTATTACATTATCGGCTCCAATTACTAAATGTTTTCAGTTTTTTCATAGCAAGCCAATAACTTAATAACCGGTCAATAATGTAATAACTTATTACGTTATGGGCAAAAAGTTATTACGTTGTTGGTTCAGACATGTTATTACATTATTGGTAAGTTATTACATTATCGGCTTTTGTTACATTAAGAATGGGAAAATGATTACGTTATTGGCAGTTAATACGTTATTGGCAGTTCTTACGTTATTGGCTGCTACAGGCATTTCAAACTGCTTATAATGCATCAATCCATTCTGCTGTTAGAGCTGCTGTAGATACAGTTAGATTTGGTCATATTCTGAGCCATCCCAGAGAGACATAGAATCGATGACCCTAACCCGAATATTACGGTAAGACGTTTAATTTCAGCACTATTTTGAACTCCTGCATTCCTCTTGCTGGTGGTGATGAAAAAGTCAGTGGTGCAGAGGGAGCCAATTACAGCTGCAGGAGCAGGGAGGGAATTTCCATTGGGTTGGCAAAAGGCAAGAATTATCAGCAATTACGTTGAACAGGCTTTTTAGCGGTGAAGCGGGATTCACACTTGACCCATAACAGCCCATATCCATGGAGACAAGCACCTTGCTCTAGCATAAATAGGAGCATCTGTATCCATAGGAGGGATGAAGATGGTAACTTGGTAATAATTTGCTCATGAATACATGACTTTATAAATTTAGATGAAAGAGTTCCCTTTCTCCCATCTAAAAACAGAGAGCGCTTGTTCACATACTGTAGCGCTCGGCAAGCTTATTCGTAGGAAGTTCCGAGTTTGTTAGTGTGTTTTTAGTTTTTATTACAATTTTTGTTAATTTTTGGATTAGAAACATATCATTATTACATCCAATGGTTGCACTCACTCAGCAGTTTCCCCAGGTGTTGAGGTATAGTTACATATTTTTCTAGAGAGAATAAAGCACGCAGGTGCACTGCTTCTCTCAGACGGTGAGAAACTGAAAACTGTGACACCCATTTAAAGATTGATTACATTTGCATAATGTGTTTTGTAGGCATGAAGGCTACCCTCTTCAAAATAAACAGTGTTTATTACCCACCTAGTTTGGCATACTTGTAGTCCCTAATATTGATAGTATAAGGTGTCTATAAAGCATAAGGTGTTCTAAGTAAGGATAAAGAATTACTGAAAAGAAAATTAAGTTGGGCGCAGTCAACTTATCATTGAAAGCAACAATACACTAATACTTATACCAACATACTATAAAATAGAGGCCTTCATTTAATGTTATACCCTTTTCACACAGAGGCCGCAAGCAAGCTAAAACCCATGTCTACTGCTATGACCAAAAGGTTAAATATACCATGTAAGTTCCAAGTTGTGTCTGAGAAAAACTTAGAAATACTGTTATTTTTGTTAACACATTACAGCTAGTTTTTAAAAAAAATAATAATTTATGCAGATGGTGTGTGGGCTTTGTTCGCACATGCAGGACAGCAGTACATGACTTTACATTAAAACCTGTGGGACACAGATACACAACCTTGTCATGATGAAGGTGTAAAACACCTGTGGGACACAGTTACACAACCTTGTCACGATTAAGGTGTAAAAGGAGAACGTGTTATGTAAACAGCAGTAAGATGCCTGTTTAAGCTCGTGGGTGCCAGAGAGTTTCAGGGCATGACAATATAATGTGTGAGAGAACGGGTGAGGAGGATTACTCAGAGTTGAATTGATGATTGAACAGTTCTGGGAATTTGGATTCATTTTGACTGAGCAAGAGCTATCACCTTTGTTCATTTCCATCATTTTTTATGTGGCATATTTGTTGCATTTATATATAAACACCAAATGTTGTATACACAGCAAACTAAAACAACAAATTACATACGTATAATTTATACACTGACGCTAACAATCATTCTGGATTGTAGGTTATGTTCTGGAAGATGCATTTAATTTACTTCGTTCAAATTTTATTTAAACATTCCCATCTCCTCATCATTATCAGAGCTGTTATTTCATCATCTAAACTGAAAGCAGTGTTTATTGACACAGAAATGACTACCTTGATGTTCAAAGCTTAAGTAGCAAGGTGCAAAGACGTATCAATGCTTCCACTCGACAGCTCTTATTTCCACACAAAAACACAAGTGTGCCAAGTGGACAGATGTAGCAGAGATACCTCTTCAAGGCCTGGCATTGACCAAACACATTCTTAGCCACAGAGTCAAGGATGCATTGCGTCTAAATGGGTTGATGGCAGAGGCACTGGGCACTCTCAGCCAGCCCTAGGGCAGGGTACAGAGAGAGAGGTAGGTAGAGAGAGAGGTGGAGAGAGAGGGAAAGAGAGGTAAAGGTAGAGAGAGAGGTGGAGAGAGAGCGAAAGAGAGGTAGAGGCAGAGAGAGGTAGAGAGAGAGGTAAAGAGAGAGAGGTGGAGAGAGGTGGAGAGAGGTAGAGGTAGAGAGAGGTAGAGACACATAGAGGGAAGCTTTTGCTTACTGTCGTCCAGGCCGTGTGGTAAGTAGATGGGCCTGTGTGACAGGACAGTGTCTATCCCTGCTATCTAGGCTCGCTAATCTGCTCGTATTCCAGGAGTCTTTGGCTGCCTTTTGCTGTCATCCAGGGTACCAGCAATAGCTCGCAGGTAAGACAAACAGGGAAGAAAGGAACTATGTATCCCATGCATGGTCCTATCAGCTCACTTCACAGTGCAGTCTTGGCCCCACACATATTCCACATAAAAGAGGTCATCCCTAATGGCCTAGGAACATGCTACTACAATCTTCTAAACGAGCCACAGCCTCACGGCCCTCTATGGAGGGCCATTCCGGTGATGGAGCTAATTGCAGAAAATGGCAAAGAAAATAAACAACCTTTTTAATGCGTATTATGTTTCAGGAGACGAATCAATGACTTGATTTCATTAGCCATCTCCATCAATCATCCAGCTGTCAGTTACCAGCTATCACGGCAGGTTAAAATCTATTTAGAAATGTCATGATGATTGGTGATGCCAGTATGGTGACTAAGCGGTAAAAAGCTGCTAATACTGAATTGTCCATTCTTTCAGAGCTGCATAAAGCGTTCACTGTCGAATGGCTTTTGTTGAATATTCGAAGGATCTGTTCTTGTTTGAGAAGTTGAGTGACTTCTATATGTTCAAACATACCGTACAGTGTGTCTTTCACATCATGACAAATCATGAGACATCTTTTAGTCTCCATGCACTCACCTAGGGGTTAGAACATGTTGCTTTTTCATTATTTTCTCATTTGGTGATGTCCAATGGGCTTTCCAGCATATTGCGAGAGACGTTTGAGGGGTTGTTTCTCTGGGTAATTAGGACAGCCAATTCAGCACTTGGTTTCTATTCCAGCCAACCAGGGAGATTGGCTTTATTTTTTAAAGTGCATCTAATCTGAATTTGTAAATGACGGCATCTTTGACGCACAAAAACACCCATTGACCATGGCATTTAAAGATTGGTTAGGCACCTTAAGTTTGGTAGGAACTTTACTATGAAGATTGGTTTAACTTTAGAAGTTACACAGTGTCACCAGCAACAAACAACATGCCGGAACAGTCTTAACATAAACGGCACCATTGTTATCAGGCACCAAAATGTAGCAAAGCATTATTGGATTTTCACATCTTGCCAGCATTTCATAAGCTTAACTGGTATGTAGCAGACACTGTTGATCATATCTATACTATTGAAAGTAAATTTAATTACCATATATATATATACAGTACTGTGCAAAAGTTTTAGGCAGGTGTGATGTCTTTAAAGTTAGAAAAAACAACATAAAAGGATAAATGTTAATTGTTTATTTATTTTATCAATTCATAAAATACAAAGTGAGGGAAAAGCAAATCTGTATCAAATCAACATTTGGTGTGACCACCCTTCGCGTTCAAAAACATATGCACAGTACTGCACATATCTAATTTTTGCATGCCTGTTACTCTAAACAAAACGTGCTTTTGTGCATTGTAATCAATAAGAAACACAATTAAAGTTTATAGAGGCAGTTTATCTGTAGGTGGTGATTTTGGCGACCCTACCTTTTGCTTAGTGTAATTATTTTCCCTAACCGTTGCAAAGAAGACATGCAGAATGCTGGTGGTCACTGCATATCGCTTGCACGATCAACGGCTGTACTCCAAGTGTGCATCACTTCCTGATTTAGTGATGCACTTCCTTGTGCCTTAAAGCAATTCGTCACAGTTTTTAATATTGAGACTTCAAAAGGACTGATCTGAACTGCTATTTTTTTTCATTCTCCCATAGACATTACAATTTGCTATCAGAAGAAATGTATTGATAATCCGTTAACATAAAAATGTTGCCTTTAGTTACTTTAAAGGAATAATTAAAAACTCACTGAGGCTCCAAACAACACATTTACCCTATTTGAAAACCTTTAATTCTCACTGCGGCTGTGTCATATTCCAAAGTGCCACTCCATGGCCAAACAGTGTTGCCAAAGCCAATAACACTGTTATTATGGTAATGTTGAAGCCCCCCAGGTCCAACTCTACCTGTTGAGAAATGAGGCCCTAAACAGTGATCTCTCATGGGAAAATCGATCTGTTTTTCTTCTGCTTCCCTTATGATTACGCAGCTACACAAAATGTGGTATTTTCGTTTTGGCTAAATTGGATATGTATGGATGAAGGACATGAAGATGAATGCTGTGACCTATCTGTATTGGATCCCAACTGTTATTCTGAGAAAACAACTTGCTTCTATGTATGGTTTCTGATATTTGGTTACAGAGGCAGTAACAGAGAATTACACAGGCCCATAGCTATCTTATCTGATATTCTGATAAAAGCAGCTCTCACTGGAACCAGAGGAAGTTCACCATTAATATCTACAGGTCAGGTACTTTAAATAGTATACATTGTTGTTTATTGATTCGAGGCACCTTGACTGTAGAGGGATCTTGCTCATGTCACTGAAGTACCGTTCAAACCTATCAGTCAGCACTGCAATATAGAATGTCCAGTCTCTTCCTTCTGCACCTCAATAATGTTTGTGATATTGCTTTATAATATCTCCTCACCCTGCTGATCGTTTGATCAGGCATGCTCAACCTCTTGTGGCATCATTAGCCAGATAGATTTCCCCTGTGATGCTAAGAGCGTTTGATAGACAGGTTAAATGGATAGATAGATAGATAAATAGATAGCAACGGCAGTTAATTACTTTCGGAATTTTAAAGATGAGTTTCATTAATATATATCTTAACCCCTTAGAAGCCGTTCTTTCTTTACAACGTAGTTCACAATATCGAACTGATGTTACAGTGTCCTTTACTGAAGCAGGAGCTCTGAGCATATAATTTTTTTTGGGTCAAAATGGCTGGCCTCATTCTAGACCTAATTACATCATCCACCTCTATTGATCCCTAACATCCATGAGTAGCCTCAGATCTTTCCACTTGCGTCCAGAGAGCTGATGATACCACCCAGCATAGTGCTTTCTTTTGATTCCCGGCCAAACCTCCAGAGGTCTTGGGCCTACCCTGTTCTCTTGATTCGTTCTGTTGATCAAGCCTTGATCAATTTGTCCTCTGATGCTGCTGCTATCTGTTATTTCACACAAGCACATGGCCCCTTTGCACGCTATAGCAACTCTCCTCGCCGCTTCCTCTGCTGCTCACCCGTCTACCATCGTCCCCTTCATGTTCCGTGTGTCTGTTCTGTTAGTACCACTGCTCGGCCCTTATGTTTTCTGTGTGTGTATTCAGTAAGTATCACTGCTCGGCCCCTGTGTTTTCCGTGTGTCTGTTCTGTCATTATCTCTGCTCGGCCCCTGTGTTTTCTGTGTGTCTGTTCTGTTAGTACCACTGCTCGGCCCCTGTGTTTTCTGTGTGTCTGTTCTGTTAGTACCACTACTCGGCCCCTGTGTTTTCTGTGTGTCTGTTCTGTTAGTACCACTGCTCGGCCCCTGTGTTTTCTGTGTGTCTGTTCTGTCAGTATCTCTGCTCGGCCCCTGCATTTTCTGTATGTCTGTTCTGTTAGTACCACCACTCGGCCAGTGTGTTTTCTGTGTGTCTATTTAGTAAGTATCACTACTCGGCCCCTGTGTTTTCTGTGTGTCTGTTTTGTCAGTATCTCTGCTCGGCCCCTGCATTTTCTGTATGTCTGCTCTATTAGTACCACTGCTCGGCCCCTGTGTTTTCTGTGTTTCTATTCAGTTAGTATCACTGCTCGGCCCCTGCGTTTTCTGTGTTTCTATTCAGTAAGTATCACTACTCGGCCCCTGTGTTTTCTGTATGTCTGCTCTGTTAGTACCACTGCTCGGCCCCTGTGTTTTCTGTGTTTCTATTCAGTTAGTATCACTGCTCGGCCCCTGCGTTTTCTGTGTTTCTATTCAGTAAGTATCACTACTCGGCCCCTGTGTTTTCTGTGTTTCTATTCAGTTAGTATCACTGCTCGGCCCCTTCATTTTCTGTGTGTCTATTCAGTAAGTATCACTACTCGGCCCCTGTGTTTTCTGTATGTCTGCTCTGTTAGTACCACTGCTCGGCCCCTGTGTTTTCTGTGTTTCTATTCAGTTAGTATCACTGCTCGGCCCCTGCGTTTTCTGTGTTTCTATTCAGTAAGTATCACTACTCGACCCCTGTGTTTTCTGTGTTTCTATTCAGTTAGTATCACTGCTCGGCCCCTTCATTTTCTGTGTGTCTATTCAGTAAGTATCACTGCTCGGCCCCTGTGTTTTCTGTGTGTCTATTCAGTAAGTATCGCTACTCGGCTCTGTGTTTTCTATGTGTCTGTTCAGTAAGTATCACTACTCGGCCCCTTCATGTTCTGTGTGTCTGCTCAATTAAGACTACTGCTCAGCACCTGTGATTTCTGTGTGTTTAGGAGTTTGTCTGAATTTGGAATTGGTCTGCACTGCGCACGAATTCTTTTCTTAATGTAGTACATAAACCACAGGAAATGCAGTGGCCATTTTCTCTTGCATGGCCTCCTGTATATGGTGTAAGTGTGTCACGACTAGCGAATGGTTGAGCGAGACAGACCCACTTGCAGCTGGCAAAGAACTTTTCAGAGACACCCCGGTCACGGGTAGGAACAAGTCCCCGTCTTTATTCCTCCGCTCCACCTTTAAACGCCACAACACGATACGAAAATACAAAACAATACAATGACCACTCAACAAACCACCAAGCCAGGGAACATATATACACCCAAGGAACACCACTGACAAACCAAGACAGGGACATACAGGTGACATACATCAACCCTAATCAGGGGAAAGGTCGTCCTGGCCGCTGCCTAGTCCGGGGCTGTTCCACGACGTCACAAAGTGTATCTACTAATACGTTTTGATAATGGATCAAACTGAACTTTCAAACATTTAGGACTTGTATATATATTTTTTTAGGGTTCCGCTAAACTGTCTGCCATCTAAACAAACAAACACAAAGGGTTTTGTCCTATATTACAAAATCATTTTTTGAGGAATATGTTGTTATTCTCCTAGCAAGTCAAATCTAGTGCCTGAAAATAGTAAAACTGAATAATAGGACTGATCACAAATGTTTGATGTAAGACAAATATCGTCTTTTTCTGACTAACTAAATTAAACTAACAAGTGATGTATCACCATGAATACAACTGTGAGTTGCTAGGAGACAGTGAATGCATCTCCAATTTCTCAGTGTGTTGTCAGAACTAAGCGCAATATATCGAACTGGTCAGTGTCTGAAATTAACATGAATACCTTTGTGTGAGGTACAACAATAGCTAATGACACCTCAACATGATCCACTTGCTACCAACACCATCTGTGTGATGCTTGTATCTTATGCACGCATGTAAAGGGATATTTTATCAATAGCACTACTTCTCCAAACCGGTGTGGGTTGTCTCTAAACATGTATAATTATGTATTGCGCACACTGCCTTTGCTCATTTCTGAATCTCCTGCTCGGTTGTCCGGCCCTTTTCAGAGAATGGAGAGAAGAGTGCATTGCAAAACAGGAGACAACATTTACATGTAAACAATTGATTAGAGACACTGCTCTCCTCTTTTCTCCTCATCGATAAGAGAATTAAATTTGTCTCAAAGAATGGCATTTCAGGCTTTATTGTGGCAGGGAATTCCTGGAATGCCATGCAGTGAGTCTCCTCTTTGTCTAGCTTTGGTTTATTTCCTTAAAAGCCTAATGGCTATTAAGGGTTCTACGGTTTGCTATGATGTGCTGTAGTCAATCGGACCGAACATTTAGGGGTCACTGGAGTTCAAGGAAGTTACCGGAGCATCACTGATTATTGGGAACCATACAGTTAGCTTTTTTATACATTTGTATTTTTGTGTTTTTATTTATTTGATTGTCAATAACGTATTGTGTATAGTTTTTTTTTTAAATACACATCTTTTAAAACACAAGGTTAAGTCAAATTTTTCCATGTCTGTAATGCATGCTATCCCTGTGGTTTGCTGATGACGCTTTCTTGCCTTCAAAGTTCCAAATCGTAACACGGAATCTCTGTGCCCTGAAGGGTTTCTCAATTATATGAAAGGCATCTCACTGCATCAGGGCCCCGCTAGGTCGTCCTATTGTTTATATTTTCATGAAATTCTGGTTAAAGTATAGTTCATCACCATACCTCAGGCAGTTAGACAATGATTAATGCCTCTTTTTATTAAAGCTTATTTCCCCGTGTGCATGTTGAAATCCACTGAAACAAGATGATCATGAATTTTGCATGATAATGGTGGAATTTCAGGAGAATAAGACAGTCAAAATATTGTGGTCATACTATTTCTATCCTTTAGATTTAGAAGAGGTTTTTATGTTCCAGTCTCAGTTCATTATCCAAACTAAAATATGACAAATAAAACATATTTTACTACATAACCATGTGTACTCTTATAATACGTAAACTTTTTGCATAGAAAAACAATGATTCTACTGCCAAGTTTGCAAGTTCTGTTTCAAATTGTAAACAAATCATAACGGACTCAAAACAAGTGTAATCTAGTACTTACGAATCTGCAGTAGCTTAGAATAGAAGCTCTTTTCCTTCTCTTTCTCCACATCACATTATGGAACGCATGTCTACTGAAGTAGATGACCAAACATGCTTTACAAAAGCGCTTGGCTGATTTGTGTGCTTTCTTTGCATATTTCATGGCTGAGGTACCAATAGTAATCAGTCTCACCAATTAAACTGTTCCCAGTGTCAATTAAAATGACTCCGAATGAATAGCATGGATGAATGAGGGTAGACATTTGTTTGTGTCGATTTGTGTTAAAAGTGCCATATTTTTTACGTCTGCTGAAAGTCAAATCAGCAATTATCTTATACAGTAACAATGTTTTGATTTGTTGGTTTGGAGACGTTTGGCCACCGTTAATGCTTAGTGCCTAATGTAAAATACCGACTTGCTCACTTGATCCACGAGCAGAGGTATTGTACGTGTGCTTGTGTGCGCTGAGCGTGCTTCACTGTGCGTGAGCGTAGATTGAGCCCCAGACTGAGAATATAACCCACAGTGCAACCAACCAGTCAGCGTGGAGTTTGAGTCACAGCCACTGTTATGAATCTAATGAAGTTCACAAGATAAAAAATACAGCAGATAAACAAAAATAACGATGTTAAGACAGATTTGCATGAGATTTGAATCAAAATTGATCATAAAATGACATAAAATGTATAATTAAACCACATTGATATGACAAATTGTTACGAAAATAATCATAGTGACATATGACATTTTTTTAAAATGTTTTTTCATGGCTTGGGTGTCAACCCCTTTTGGAGTGTAGGGTGTTCTAAAAAAAAAAGTCAAGCTTTTACCATATCTGGGCACTGAAACATGTCTAGTAACCTTGAGGAATTTGCTAAGTGGAATTTGTCCCTCTAAGATTTGTTCCCCAGCATTTTCATGTCGCGGTCCTGGGTCTGGGGAAATAGCAAAGCTTTTTACACATAAAATGTCCTTCTCAACTGGGAGAGGAGAAAACTGAGATCAACAAACAAAATGGAGGACACCTAATCTATGTATAGTATCTACTCTTTCCTGTTTCAAAGGAAATTGATTGTGATGATATAACAGCAATATTGAAACTGTCCCAATCGCTAAATAGCAAGTGAAGTTTATTTTGTCGTTCAATTATTGTGTAGACATAATCCAAAACATCTGCCTATTTATTTCTCTCCCTATATAAAAAATGACCATAACCATGACCATAAATATTGGTCTACGTTCCAACCCTCACCTATGGTCATGAGCTTTGGGTAGTGACCGAAAGAATAAGGTCGCGAGTACAAGCGGCTGAAATGTGTTTCCTTCGTAGAGTGGCCGGGCTCAGCCTTAGGGATAGGGTAAAGAGCTAATTTCTCATTCGCATCGAAAGGAGCCAGATGAGGTGGTTCGGGCATCTGATTAGGATGCCTCCTGGGCGCCTCCCGTTGGAGGTTTTCCGGGCACGCCCTACCGGTAGGAGACCCTGGGGTAGACCCAGAATACGCTGGAGAGATTATATATCTCGTCTGGCCTGGGAATGCCTCGGGATCCTCCAGGAGGAGCTGGAAAGCATTGCTGGGCATAGGGACGTCAGGACTACCCTTCTTAGCCTGCTGCCACCGTGACCCAGCCCCGGATAAGCGGCGGAAAATGGATGTATAGATGGATTTATAAAAAAATACATAAAAAGATAATTGAGCCAAAATATGAAGAATAACCCAAATACAAGCTAATAAGGAAATGACTGACCATGGCCCAATGCCACAGAGGACAATGCAGGACAGAATGGTACACACTTCAAAGGGAAATTCGCTGTAACCACATACCAAACAACAACCTTCCCCTCCCCATCCCTCCTCCTTTCTCTTTCTCATTCTATTTTGTCTTATCGGTCCACTCTTTCAATCACTTCCAGAACCCCTAAGGCTAAAGATTGAAGCTAAAAAAGGAGAGAGGAAGAAAGGTTGTGCGAGCGGAGCCGCATGTGTCTCGTCTCTTCTTGTTTTCTCTTCCGCTTTTATTGACACAACACACGGAGTGCTGGCACTTCTCCACCAGAAGACTGCACCCCCCCCCCCCCAACCCCCCTCCCCCCCAACACTTTCCCATTTCTCTCTCTCACACTCTCGCCAGGCACTCACTGAGGTCTAATTACAGACTGGACAGAACAATCGATAGAGGAGAGAGAGAGAGAAGGTCCCCAGCAGGTGGCTAGTAGACCCCTTAACTCCCTTCACCCTCAGCCCTGCTGTACTTAGACCAGCACACCAGGGAGCCAAGATGGCAGTCCGTAATGAGACCCAGGACCCTGTCTTCTCACAGCGACCTCCTTTGCTGCATAAACAGCAAAAGTGCATTACAGCAATACACTAGGGCCGAGCGGACATCTTCAGTCCTCTGGGCCCAGGGAACCAAATGTGCATCAGAGAGGTAAATGTGCCGCAGCCTCGTTCCCTAGTCTGTCCCAGGAAAGTGGATGAAAGTGGAGAGCTAATCCAAGGGGACAAAGGACAAGACTAAGTGTTCTGTTCACCCTGGAATTCACAGGACTTCACATCATTGGACTGCACCATCGCCTGCTGCAAGACTTGTTGCTCCACAAGCTATTACAAAAAGACTAGTGACTGGTTGACAATTATTATTATATTTGTATAAAGAAACGTATAACCAAATTAATAGTTTGTATTGATTGTTGAATTTTGATATGTTGCTCAAGTTATTCATAGATAGAGGAGCTAAATCACACTGAGGTTGTAGATCAACTGTTCGCCTTCATTTCTTTTTTTTACTTCTTTACTATTTAGCATTTCTAATTCACTGGGAATGAGCCTTTCTATTTTACAGACCATCACCATAAAGACAACTACCACAAGCGAAAAGTAAAAGGTAATAAGCTGGTTATAGAAAAGAATACGCAAGTATGGCAGTTTATGACTGAGTTTAAAGTCTTGCTTAATATGCAGGTACGGTAGTTTATGACTGAGTTTAAAGCCTTGTCTAAGCAGAAAAATGCTGGTTACATTAGTTCTCCCCCCTCTGTAATAATTTTAGCCCATAACCTTGAGTCACTTAGTATCTAAACTGTTTACTCTAAACTTTCAGTTTTGTTTTAATCAAACCTCAAAACACAGCTTTACTTTGGACTTGCTTTTTTAAGGTATGATTCAGCATAATACTGTTATTGTGTCTGAGATGAGCGATCACAATGCACTCCATGGGTTGTACAGTCACGGCGGGTGAGAACAAGATGAAATAGCCCTACAGAGCCACTGCATTGAGGCTGGCCCTTGTCACCTCCTATCCTGTCATCCGATGGCACCTCAACAGAGTGGAGGCCAGAGATGCTCCACGACTTCATAATATACCCACCCTCCCTCCCTCCCTCCCTCCCTCCATCCCTAGTTCTCTCTTCTTTTACTATCCTCAGGAGTGAGCCTGAACCCAAAACTTTTTTTGTCAGTTCCCATCCAGTGTTATCAAAGTATTATGCACCATAGGAATGCATCATGCATTAAAGTGTTATGTTATTCCCGTTATAGCATGACATGTAGTATCTCAAATACCTCACAGTAAAAATATATTTTTACTTAATCTTATCTTCTATGTATCTTATGCTAAAACTGTAAGTTTGTCAGAGGAAACTAACCGTAGAAGCTTCAAAGCTTCATACGGTAACAGTTTGATAACATTGTTTATGATGGTATAGGGGAAACCAATAACCCAAAACCAATTAATTTCACCCCTGCTTTACCAGCTGTAACTAGTTCATTAGATGATAACCGTGTGTGTGTGTGTGTGTGTGTGTCTGAAATAAGCTCACCATTTAATCGCAGTGATGAAACAAACTCTATAGACAACATGGTATCATACATTTTTAATTTCTGCTAGTCCAGTGTGGCCCTGATTGGCAGCTGTAGGAGTTGAATGGAAGGGGCGTGACAGGGAAGCCGGCTCGCAGGGGCATCTTCCATTGATCTAAAGGACTTTGATGTCTTTTGATAATCGTTACAAATGAACAGAATCACATTACTCATCAGTCAAGACATGAAGCGCATAATGATGAAGGAATGTTTGTTATGTGAAGAAAATTAACACATTGAAAAGGCAAGCGCACACATACACACGCGCACATGCCCGCACGCACATGCCACATTTTTGACATTGGCAACTGCATTTTATCACACTATAAATGATGCTGACAGGAAAGACTTTGCTCCAAGAGAGTGTCACCAGGAATCATTGTGCTCTTATTATCATACCACTGACACAGTGGTGTAGGTAGTCATTATACATAATCCTGTTTTAACAGACTCTGTCTCCTCCTCCAAATGATCTATCTCCCCAATGTCACCACCATTATTGCTGCTTCTTCAGCTGGCAGTTTTAACCACACTCATCACAGTGAGTCATTGTTAATAATGGTCCTCCTCCTCCTCCTCCATCTCACTCCCCTCCCTCGGCTTGTTGAGTGAACAGCTTCGTCTTTGTTATGGTCCCATCTTGAAGGCTGAGCCTGGGCGTGCTGGCTCCACGGGGTGGCGTTTGGAGAGCACGGAGCGCGAGCTAATTAGAGCTCGTCTGACTAACATTGACCTTTATCACAATACTGGCGTTCATGTCGGCCAAACGTTGGCACATTCCCCTGAAAGCAGCGCGGGACTGCAGGTAAACAAACAGGGCCTCATTAGATTGCACCAGAGGCCATCCTATCACCTTGGTAATCTCGTGGTCCTGAATAATTCCCGGCCCCAGGACAGGTGACAGAGAAGACATCGCTGATGCCCACACGCTGTATTTGTGATCTGACTTAGAGACTGTAATACAAAGACTGATAGACAGTGTGAGGCACGATAATATTGTCCCCAGTCTTACCTTCCTACTGTCAATTACTCCTGCCTTCATCTCGCCTTCGGTTCCCTCCCTCCCTCCTCATTTTCATTTTGACATCCTCCTCTTCCCTTTCTAATTTCCTTCATGCGCCAATCCATCTTTGTTCAGTGTTTATTTGGGTCAATCTACAGAGCGCATGTAATCTTTTGTTAAAATTAAATAAGATTTTGGTTCTTATCATTCTGTCTGATTTCGACTTGTGGCTGGAGAGATGCTATTTTGTTTTGCCAATCATAGTATTGATAGATAGCCTTCATTTATTTGTGCCTGTTATTCAAATGTGATTGAATCTAATATCCACTGTATTACTTTGGGAAAGCAGTTTCAGATAAATTTGATAGACACTTGTTGACAATTTAATTTGTATGGGAGTTCAAAGTTTGCGGGGCAATTTTTTAATACTGACACAAAAGTAAGAAAAATACAAAATGTATCTAAATGTTTAAAATTAGTCGCTTGAATTTAACCTTGTTTCAAGACGAGTGGAGCAGGACCCTGGAGTACTGTAGAATCCAAGTATCCTTTCAACTGAAGGAAACCAAAGTACATTCTGGCAAACCTTTGTGGGAAAAAAATGGCTTGCCTTATATCTCGCAGACTGTGTGCTGGGGTACAACACGGAGTCAACAACAGATTTGAAACACTGGACTTTGGGACACATAGCTTATCCTTCACCTCCCTCTGAGCCATCCATGTATCACCCACTATCACTGCTCCCAAGACAAAAGCCCAGGGCAGACATGTATTGTCATGCTGCAGCGGCTCTCTGTGTCAGAGCCCCGGACAAGCTTCTGACCTTCACTTTTTAACCGGCTGCTCTGGCGGAAGGCTGAGTGGGGTGGAAATGTCATCTGTCAGAGAGGTCAAAGAGTGCCCAACGTAGGATCAGGAGCCCACTGGTCATCCAGCCAAATGAACCAACCGTGTCTGGACTCCTCTCACCTGATTTGAACTGAATGTACTGTAGGTTAGTTTATACAACAGTGTTGTGGCATTGTTCCTCAACACAACTATTTGCACTGATTCATAATGTGCAACTAGTCAAATTAAGCCCAGATTTATTGGAGTGAACTGCAGTTTTCTTTATTTCAAATTCCTCTTCTTCTTACACATTATTAAAAATCAATCTCATTGGAATACAGGTGAGATGACATATTTTGTGGTTTTCACAGTATCCAGCTGTGGTAGTGCTATGCAAGGGGAGGGGGGGGGGGGGGACCACAGGATTCACTCCATATTAACACTGTACACAGCCTAATTTACAGCTGTGATAAACGAGACCCAGCACTGGGCAAATAGCTGCAGAGGATCTGACCTCTCTTGGGTCTCTGTAGCTTGCCAGAAAAAAACATTTCGTTTCCATTGCTTAAAATTACAGTATCTCGTGGAACACTGGGGACAAACAAGGAAATGACGTGCTTTGCTAATAAATCTGCTCCTTGGCACAGTTGCACATAAAAGTGTGCTGATATCGTCATTTTCCCTTTAAACACATTATCACATTACATAATGGACAAATCATTGCATCGTTAAGAGCCATACAAACACTGCTACACAAAGCGTGCCATAAAATGCAAATGTTTGGTCACAAAATTGCCAACAGTACGTCATACAAATACACATGTAGGCCTATATAGCACACATACATATTTGACCCTCCTGTTGTCTTCAAATTTACTAGCATCCTTTGTCCTTGAGGTCAGTTTGACCCCAGGAATTCAAACCTTCAGAAAATTACAGTAATTGAAATTCTTGACCAAGTTTATTTCTCAGATACTTTGTCTCTTTGTGGACTACATAAATCTGCCATCAAATTAAGCATCACTCCTCCCCAACCTCCCTTATACAATGTTAACGTTGTTGTAGGAATTATCTGTTCTCCTCACAAATGTGGTTTCAACTATCAGTGGTTCTTGTCATACTGAATCCATGGTTATATTAAGTTGGGGCCATAAAGCATATGGAAGTATTTTGAAGATAATAAAATTGTTTTCAATTTGATGTTTAACCAGTTGTCTCCATTATATTAGGAAAAGTAATTACATATGAAGCAAAACAAATTATGCCAGTTATGCCTTTATATATAGATATTTCCAGGAAAATGCATAGTTTCAATAGAACAAGTCGGCTGCATATTTAGCCATTCTGTGAAGTTGAGGCTTTCAGGACCATGGACAGCAACCATGTTCTACAGTCAGTCACAATGTCACTGTTGGTAATCTTCTTACAGTAGGTTTTAGATCCCATCCTGTCTCAGTGTACTGTAGATTAATGTTATGAATCCACTAGGGAGGCTTGTTATAGCAATTTTGAGCAGGCAATAACTATTGCCATGGTAACGGTATGAAACAGTGTCTAATGAGGAGATGTCTCCTCTGAATGATTTTTTTTAATATCGTTAGACTTTTTTAACATGACTTTCTTTTGCAAGAATACAATACTGTGACCCTTCACCAGGGATGTGTTTTTACTTGATTAAAGAAAGCTTTCCTTTCAAACTATTATGTTCTAAACTGTAACTATACAATTTGTGTGAACGTTCCATCAGCACATTCGTGGAACGGTCCCTACTGTACGCATTAGAACAGCTACCCAATTATTTGTTATTGCAGCTCTGGACTCAAGCACTTTAGATTTGAAATTAAACTGGATTAAATTGGAATTGAGGGTAAAGTTCAGACGATCTCTTTTAATTGGAGTATATGACCGTTTACATCTGATTACTTCCTTCAAACCTAGTTTTAATTTTAATAAATTTTACGGGATCAAATGCAATTGGACAGAAAATAAATGTCATGACAACCCCAAGAAATCCCTTCTAAAAATTGCTTTCTAAAATGCAAATTTTGGATAAGGGCATAATGTTTCATTATATTATAATACAGTATCCTGTGTATTTTGCAAAAAGTACATTTTTGAAAATTATGAATGTGCAGTACCTTGTAAGGGCATGAAACAAGAATAAGTGCTTGAAAATGTCGCCCATGTGGCAACTTCCCTCGCTTGAAGACAGAAATCAGGCTTCTCATCTGTTTCCCTGCGCTCACATCAAATCCTGAAGCATGTTGCACTATCCTTTTGGCTGGATAACTGTAATCTCACAACTACAACAATTAATCCATTCCCACTTGGAACTGTTATCAGCTAGTTATATCAAGAGCTGTATCCCTGCCACTGTGTATGCTGTTTCAACATGCTGTGTCCTATCCCAATTCTTATTTTTCTGATCATGTCGGATCGGTCTTAGGTTCGTCATCACTGACGTACCCAATTTCCAATCCACATTATATTGACAAGGATAAGATCCTGCTATCGTCAAACGCTCATTTTGTTTTTTGGAAACATTGATTTTGGCAAAATAACGTTTTTAAATCCCTGAAGCTTCACTTTTGCAAGAGTAACGACATTATAATTTATCAGAATAAATACTGAAATTTATTTAAGCATTAGGTTTAAAAAAACAACTACTAACAGCAATTAGTAAAGATTTCCCATAATGAAGTATTGGATTTGTAGAGGTGGCCTAGCGTCTGAACTTGCCTGGTGCCGACACAGCTCAGACCAGTGAAGAAGTGATAGCAGTGATTCCATTACAAAAGACTAGCAGTTTGGAGGGAATTACTCACTCTGTCAAAACCCTTAATATCGCAGGAACTGAATCATCTTCCCTCTGTCACCCACAGAAATCTATACCCCACACAAAGGGTCAAGCCGTTGGACCAGCGTCCGCCTGTGACCCCTCCCGGCTTTTTCTGGCTGGCTCCCTCTAGGCTTGTGTTCCCTATATTTTTTTCTCACGCTTCTCGTGGTTTCTGATGGTTTCATAAGGTATAAGCAAGTTATTGTCAGTGAGTTACAATACATGCAATTGTCATGAAATAAAAAGAATTAACGGCATTGGCAATGATACATTTTAAACATTTTTCCTGATGGTCTTCTAGCATGCGATGTTTAGCTCGACTGCTCTTCCATGGTGAGATAATGGTACACTGTTGGTATAATGCGTATACTTTGTACAATCATAACCTCAATGAGCACTTACACAAACTAAAGAACTATTCCAGAGCCCAGGCATCATTTCATGCTCTAATAATAGGCGGGTGATTGAAGTAGTTTTGGCTGAGCTGACGTCCGGCACACCGTCACACTGTCACACCGTCACACAGCCACCTGTTGCCTTGTTTGTTTTCCCCTGTTTTTACATTCTTTATGATTATAACCTTTATTTAACAAGGAACGATCCCATTGAGATTAATAATATGTTTTATATATAATACATATAATTTTGCAAGGGAGTCCTGGCCAAGAAAGGCAGCAGCACAGAATTGAAACAGCTGATTACAAAACAGACAAAAACAAACAGACAACAGGACAAGAAATAACACTCCAGACTCCCATTCTGAGTTGATGAACTTGCTTATTTAGGTCTAAACACTGAACTTGTTCTGTCTCTCTTCTTCGTTTATATTCAGTACATGGATTGTTCCATTCTTATGCAATTATTAACAGCAAGCATAGATTTCATAGATGATATTTCTTGATGTTCAGCTACAATGACACAGGCAAGTCCATATTCATTTTGAAGGCATTTTAAGCATTTTAAAAATCAAAACATTTCACCAACAGAGTATTATCTTCAAATGTTATTTAGCAAGTCTGCCATTTTCTCGGATCGGGGAAACACATTTGTAAACATTCAGCTTTCAAAACACATGAAAGTTCAATGATCGCACTGTATTAAGACAAACACAGTTGGTTACCTGAACACCGACCAGATTATCTAGGAGGAAGAACTGGTCGCTCGTTTGTATAATGAAATGTATTAAAACATCCCTCTCACAACACCCCCCCCCCCCCCCCCCCACCACCACCACCACCACACACACACACACACACACACACACACACACACACACACACACAGGCAGACACAGTACAAGCAGTAACAGGAGTGTTTTACGATGAAAAAATTTAAGTGAATAAGAATGCCTGAAATAAAAATCACATCATTTATCCATGGCCCCCAGACTGCCTTAGTAAGGCACCAGTTATCGATCAAGCCTTGAGGAGTGGACAACCTCTTGCCTTGATCCATAGAACTATCCCACCTAGGATGGGATGGGATCTGCGTTATGATCCATAGAACTATACCGCCTAGGAGGAGTATGCTGCATTATGATCCATAGAACTATTCCACCTAGGATGGGATGGGATCTGCGTTATGATCCATAGAACTATACTGCCTAGGAGGGGTATGATCTGCATTATGATTCATAGAACTATCCCACCTAGGAGGGATGTGATCTGCATTATGATCCATAGAACTATACCGCCTAGGAGGGGTGTGATCTGCATTGTGATCCAGACAACCGCCTAGGATGGGATGTGATCTGCATGGGAACAGGCAGCCTGATCGTCATCTAGGAGCTTGGGCCTAGGTTTGGTTTAGACCATAATTTAGCAGGACATAATTATTTTGTCGAGTCCCTGGAGTGGATTATATTACCTAACCTATGCTGCAAATAGTTCATCGGGTCCAAATCTTTATATATTTGCACCATAATCCATATGCTCATTGATATTGGTATTGATGCGTGAATTGATCTGTTTATCTTGGAACCTACGTTAGCATTAGGTGTTTACATTACATACACATAGACAGGAAATCCAGGAAGCTTTTAAGTAAGCTTTTAGATAGAGCCAACATGTCTGTTTGTGTGTCCCGTCAAGCGGACGGGAATCCAATAATTCCAGAGTCTCATTAAGTGGCGGCAATTTGCCCCCTGTAACGTGTCAGAGCACATCTGCTTTGAGAGCCCCTTAGCACACAGAGTCAGGAGCACAACGCAATCTGGAGCGCGGCCAGAAGGCATTGTCCATGCACCACCTTACCCCGGTGCCCAGCGTTCTGCAATTCACATTCAGAGACAGGCCTCTAGTCCACGCACAGCCTACCCTTCTCACCACCGCTGTAACAAAACAAAAAAAGAGGAAATCAATGGAATCCAGGATCAATAAGACTTCACATCCCCTCCATTGCCAAGCCTATCTGTTCCATTCTTAAAAAATGATGTTAAGTTCAATGCTGGAAGTAGCTGCCATCTGACAGTGAACGCCCCAGTCGTACTGGAGTGGGCTGATTGATGTAAGCTGACGGCCATTGAACATGAGAGATTTTGATTTTAAGTGGGTTGGTGACTAGCGATGGTCTGAACATACATGTAGGTGTTTCTTACCTATGATTAGAGTATGCACTTATCAGCGGGTAAAAAACAAGGGAAACAGAAGCATGTTGTTTTAATGCCTGGTAGCTACATTGTTCCAACATACAATCAAGCCCATTTTAACAGACACACTGTCCCAAAAAGTATGTATTAATGTATATTGAAAGTCTATAAACATATCAATATGATGGCATAATGCCTACACAACTTTTGGTAACAATAGAAACAAATGTCATGGGCTCATATAACTTAAAAAATACCGTTACGATCAGAATAATTGAAAAAATTCAAATAACATTGAATTAAATAAATGTAATACCACATGTATTACATATCATTACTACATTTTCTACATGTCAGTTTAACAGCAACAATCTGCATTAGAAGTGCTTGAAAATGACAATTATTTGAAATTTGAAAACCTTAATCCTTCAGGTTAATTAAAACCACACTCATAAAGAATACCTCTGCGTCGCTATGTTTCCAGCCTCACAGTACAGAATCAACCGCTCCTGAAAGGGTCGCAAGGGTTTTCTGGACGAGCTGCGCTAAGTAAATATTCTCTGCCTTGCTTGTCACCTCATCAAACCATTATATCACAGTGTGGCATCTGAAACCTTTTCTGTACATTATCTGTCTGTCGTGATACAACCTTCACAGGTCAAAATAATAATCTCCATACCTACTCCCTAATATCACACAAATCATTTCATCCTTATTGTAACCAGACAACACATTTGTTACTGCGTTATCTACTGTGCAGTGAAGGATAGCGCCTTGTCATGGCTGACTTTATATTCAGACAGAAAAAGGTGGAAGGGAGAGAGATGGTAGAGATATTGTCCAAGGATAATTCATACCTGTGGCCAGACAAAAAGGGAACAATACACAAACTGTCATCACTGAACTGATCGTGGAAGTACTGAAGAATAACGGGGAGGGGGGGGGGGGGGGTCTTTATGGTTATAACTCAGTAGAGCAACAATTTTAAACGACAAAGCTATTCCTTTTTTTTCCTCAAAATGAATGATCTTGAGGTTACGTGAATTCAGTAATCTACATCGTACGTGTTCCCTGCTTTATTGTGAGTCATGCCCTCTCTATTCGGCACGAGTCACCTTTAAGGGGAGCGTGGACACTTCAATACCCTTATCTGGTCGAATCATTATCAAATCCAACATAAACCGCCTGACAGACTGAGTACATCCCATTGCATTAAGAGTCTGTCTTTAAATCACGTATCTAGGTGGTTTTGTAGCTGTCATATTGAGGACAGATAGGGGGATTGAAGGTAACTAGGATCTGCATACCTGTACTGCAGTGTGTCTAATTGTATCTCAATGCAAGTATAACTCATTTATATCGCATACATTTCATATACTTAAAACGGTATGCATTCAAAATGGGGTAATATGGTTAAGGGTCGAGAAAATTTGAAGGAGAGGTATGTACAGAATTGCGGGATTGCTTTGAAATAAGGCCGCTAGACATCCACATTTGATTCCAATATCCCTATCCATATTCATATCCAATTTCTGTGTATGGGTTGATAGCCAAGCAGACATGGGATTGCTCCCCTTAGTCAACAGAGGGACAGCAATATTGGGTGCGTTTCATCTTCTCCAGTGCTCTTGGCCTGGCTCTTGGAATGTAAATGAATATCTTAGTGTGCCTGAAAT
>JAPMUY010001188.1:0-17094 GCA_026901105.3 Galaxias olidus
AGCTGGTGTAGTGGTATAAAACTCACCCCATCACTCATTCAATCATCAATTCACTCACTCACTCATACACATATAGCTGGTATAGTGGTAGAAAACTCACTGCATCACTATCACTCACGTAGGTATCGCTCCACATGGCCATTGATGACCGGTGCGTGCTGCTGTTGCCCTTGTTGTTTTGATCCTCCAGGTGTTTCCGGACACGGGCAGTAACGCGGTGGTGATCAGCCTGCAGAACGGCCCTGTGGTCAGTGGAGATGTCAAAGTCATGTTCCAGTCCAGCGTGGTGAGTGGCTCCCATCCTTAGAGGGGCTAACTGACTGTCACAGCCAGTTACTATGGACACCGAGAGCGGCTTACTGACTGTCACAGCCAGTTACTATATAGAGGGGCTTACTGACTGTCACAGCTGATTACCATAGACACCTAGAGAGGCTTACTGTCTGTCACAACCAGTTACTATGGACACCTAGAGGGGCTTACTGACTGTTACAGATCATTACTATAGACACCTAGAGGGGCTTACTGACTGTCACAGCCAGTTACTATATAGAGGGGCTTACTGACTGTCACAGCTGATTACCATAGACACCTAGAGGGGCTTACTGTCTGTCACAACCAGTTACTATGGACACCTAGAGGGGCTAACTGACTGTTACAGATCATTACTATAGACACCTAGAGGGGCTTACTGTCTGTCACAGCTAATTACTATAGACACCTAGAGGGGCCTACTGACTGTCACAGCTAATTACTATAGACACCTAGAGGGGTTTACTGTCTGTCACAGCTAATTACTATAGACACCTAAATGGGCTTACTGACTGTCACAGCTAATTACTATAGACACCTAGAGGGGCTTACTGACTGTTACAGCCAGTTACTATATAGCGGGGCTAACTGACTGTCACAGCTGATTACTATAGACACCTAGAGGGGCTTACTGACTGTCACAGCCAGTTACTATATAGAGGGGCTAACTGACTGTCACAGCTAATTACTATAGACACCTAGAGTGCTTACTGACTGTTACAGCCAGTTACTATTGACACCTAGAGGGGCTTACTGACTGTCACAACCAGTTACCGTAGACACCTAGAGGTACTTACTGACTGTCACAACCAGTTACTATAGACATCCAGAGGGGCTTACTGACTGTCACAGCCAGTTGCTATATAGAGGCGCTAACTGACTGTCAGCTGATTACTATAGACACCTAGAAGGGCTAACTGACTGTTACAGCCAGTTACTATGGACACCTAGAGCGCTTACTGGCTGTCACAACCAGTTATCGTAGACACCTAGAGGGGCTTACTGACTGTCACAACCAGTTACTATGGACTCCTAGAGGGGCTTACTGACTGTTACAGCTAATTACTATAAACACCTAGAGGGGCTTACTGACTGTCACAGCTAATTACTATAGACACCTAGAGGGGCTTACCAACTGTCCCAGAGACACCTAGAGGGGCTTACTGACTGTCACAGACAGTTACTATATAGAGGGGCTAACTGACTGTCACTGCTAATTACTATAGACACTTAGAGGGGCTTACTGACTGTTACAGCAAATTACTATAGACACCTAGAAGGGTTTACCAACTGTCCCAGAGACACCTAGAGAGGCTTACTGACTGTCACAGACAGTTGCTATATAGAGGGGCTAACTGACTGTCACAGCTAATTACTATAGACACTTAGAGGGGCTTACTGACTGTCACAACCAGTACCTATAGACTCCTAGAGGGGCTTCCTGACTGTCCCAGATAATTACTATAGACACCTAGAGGGGCTTACTGACTGTCCCAGATAATTACTATAGACACCTAGAGGGGCTCACCGACTGTCAATGCTAATTACTATAGACACCTAGAGGGGCTTACCGACTGTTACAGCTAATTACTATAGCCAGCAGACGGGTCAGATCTACTGAGTGTCACCGCTGGTTAATATAATATAGGCAGTGGAGGGGTTAGTCCTTTTGGTAATTAAACCTGGCTGTATTATTGTTTGTGACCCACAGGGCTTGTTACTATATTAGCCAGTGGAGTTGCTATTAAATAATAATCTTGCCTGTATTGTTATTTTGATCCCTAGGGTTTGCCTAAAGGTTACGAAGACTGTCCTTTCTACTTCTGGTTCAACACATCCTTCATAGAAGATAAGAAGTATGTCCTGCTTTTGAAAAAGAAAATATACTTATTAACACATTTACATTTCTGTTATCTCTCCATGGTCATATAGATTCACAATGTCTGGCAAGCGTTACACCAGTTAAGTCAATATGCCTCTCTACAGAATGGTACTCTTAGGAATAGATTAGATTATGTTAGCCATGCACACTGTCCCCACACATCGGTCTCTTTGTATAAATGCTGCTTTTTGTCTTAGTTCACAAACCTAACCTCACAAAATCGGTCTTTTTGCTAACACTGACACTTGTAACAGTGTCCTTTTTGAAATTATTTCTACTTGTCGTTCCCCACAAACACTTGACTACGTCTTTTTATTACAGTTTTTTATTAAATGCTTTTATTATTGTTTTATATTTCCTGCCTCCACAGGCTCTTTCTGTCTCGTGAGGAACTGGACAACCCTCATAAACCCAAAACCTGGAATATCTACAAGGAGGACTTTGGCGTCAGCGTTTTCTTCTCTGACCCGGAATAACCTTTTTTCAAAGGACCCAACGGGACAGGAAGCGTCTCAACCATCTAAATCAGCTCTTTTTCTTTCTGCAACAGACAGAAATGTATAGGGATGCATCTCAACGGTTTAAGGCAACTCCCTTATCTTATTTTTTTTAATGCAATGGGGACAGTTTGAAAAAGAAAAAGTGTGCCTTCTATGATTTACCTGTCATATTTCATTCACTAAGTTTATTGACGCTACAAATGTTTCTTTCAGACTACTGGATAAAAATATTCTTCAGTTAAACCTGAATAACTAGTTACTTCACTGTCCTGATGTAGTTTGAATTGAGCACCCTTGTTATTGTGAACAGTCACTCTCCCACATGAACAGTACGACATACG
Organism: Galaxias olidus; assembly: GCA_026901105.3. NCBI lineage: Eukaryota > Metazoa > Chordata > Actinopteri > Galaxiiformes > Galaxiidae > Galaxias > Galaxias olidus. The sequence goes on from JAPMUY010001188.1 coordinate 3,036, forward strand.
GATTCCCTGAATTATTTTACTGAGCCATTAGTGTATTAGATCTGCTATTTTCTACTTGTTAATCGAAAATCAAACTACTTCGTCATGGAAGTCAGAGATATGCTACACTAACTTTGACAGTTTACATTGTATCGTGTGAAAGATCATCGTCTTCTGGTTGTTTAATCATTTGATGCAAATGGGGATTGATTAAAGAATCAAAGTGAATTACCATAATCCATTTTATTCAAGTATACAATTACAATATTATATCCCAACCTAAAATCCATGATCCTGACTCAATTTAAATTTTTTAAATACAATTCGTCTCACAAACATTTCACACTTTAGGAGCCAATAGCCAATCACAAACTGTTAAATCTGGAGCCACAAAACCAAAGTGGCGTTCCCAAAACAAGCACTACATTAAGATATTAAAGTGCTAACCGATTCAGTGATGGTGTTTGAGGTTCCTGGTTGAATACGTGATCATACCAAACTGTTTTAAACCACAACGTCCTATTATTACGTTGGATAGTATGTTCAAGTCAGCAAAATAAACATTGATTCTTTAAACTAAATAGCTAGGTTGTTTCTTAGTAAAGATCAGAGAATCAGCATTATTCAAGGCACAATCAATGGGTCATTTAATCGTGTGCAAAAATACAAGTGGTGGAATTTGGACTGTGCTCTTACAAGTGAAACGATCACATTGTCTATCGCCCCTACAACCACCACCAATGGAGTTTGTAATGGCTGTTCAACAAACAAGGCATCTTGCTAAATACACATGGGTCAAATCAACACTTTGGACAAAAATCACCACAGCAACTCCGTACAAAACCCACTCACTCTATCCTTTCTGTACGAGTAAAGGGTGGCCTGCAACACAAGACTCAATATTGCTTTACTCTCAATGAACGTCTGGACAATCATTTAAAGCTAATTAACTCTGGACGTCCTTAAATTTGAGCAACCTATTTTTTTTTCACTGGTCACAACCAGTAAGACAAAGCCTTCAATAAAATACACAGATTGGCAGAACGTGAGGTCAACATGAGGTCATTGTTGCTCTTCATCGGATTTTAAAGGCTCAGCTCTACAGTTTGCACTGAGAGATCACACTGTCTGGCTGAGCCCAGAATCCGGCCCGGCCTGGTCTGGTCCGGTCCGGTCCGGTCCGGCTCAGCACAGGGTCCTCGTGGCCGCCCGGACCATGTCGCCGTGGAAACCGTTGAGCTGGTCGCACTGCTGCAGCTCGTCGTAGCGACCGCTCCTGAGGAAGCAGATCACAGTCGTCTTGCACGTCTCCCTGCAGGGCTGGGACACGTGACCCTTGTGTCTCAGGAACCAGAACCGCTGGAAGGTCCGGTCGTCACTCACAAAGGCCCGCAGCAGCCCGTCCCAGTCCGAAGGGAAGAGGGTGGAGATGCCGTAGGCCTGGCTGGCCCGGTAGAGCAGGGTCCATTTGGGGTGGGGGTCCGGAGCTGCGGCGCCACGGGCCGGGCTGGACCCAGAGGGGTGGGGGGGGTTGTTGGCCTCCGTCAGGTTGAGGATGTAGGTCTCGTGGTCCAACACCAGACGGGAGCTTCCTTTGTAGTTCCCGTCCACCATGTAGACGCGGTAACCTAGCAACAACACACAGAACATTACAATCAGACTGACAAAGTGTATTATTTTTATCTAATGTGTCTGGTAAAAAAAACTAAATAAAAAAGGAGGTGACATGTTCTGTGATCCACATGGGTTTAGGACACTGTAACCTAGCAACGGCGCACACAGAACACTGACAACAGACTTTGGCGGTGACCGGTCACGTGACATCACCTGGGTTGAGGTTGATGTAGGTGGTGGCGCTCGGAGCGATGAAGGCCACGCCCACAGGGCGTGTCATAGTCTCCTCATCGTAAAACATCTGGAACTCATCGAAGTGAGTGTGCCCGAAGAACTGCCCTGTGATCGTACTCTCATACCTGGGGGGAGGGGAGGAGGCAGCACTATAATTCAGACAGATCGGCCTATAAAAACACAACTGCCCCTTAAACCTATAACCCAGAGAGAACTGCCCTGTGATCGTACTCTCATACCTGGGGGGAGGGGAGGAGGCAGCACTATAATTCAGACAGATCGGCCTATAAAAACACAACTGCCCCTTAAAACTATACCCCAGAGAGAACTGCCCTGTGATCGTACTTTCATACCTGGGGGGAGGGGAGGAGGCAGCACTATAATTCAGACAGATCGGCCTATAAAAACACAACTGCCCCTTAAACCTATAACCCAGAGAGAACTGCCCTGTGATCGTACTTTCATACCTGGGGGGAGGGGAGGAGGCAGCACTATAATTCAGACAGATCGGCCTATAAAAACACAACTGCCCCTTAAACCTATAACCCAGAGAGAACTGCCCTGTGATCGTACTCTCATACCTGGGGGGGAGGGAGGAGGCAGCACTATAATTCAGACAGATCGGCCTATAAAAACACAACTGCCCCTTAAAACTATACCCCAGAGAGAACTGCCCTGTGATCGTACTTTCATACCTGGGGGAGGGGAGGAGGCAGCACTCTAATTCAGACAGATCGGCCTATAAAAACACAACTGCCCCTTAAACCTATAACCCAGAGAGAACTGCCCTGTGATCGTACTTTCATACCTGGGGGGAGGGGAGGAGGCAGCACTCTAATTCAGACAGATCGGCCTATAAAAACACAATTGCCAGTAGAACATCGTCATTTAATGAGAATGTCCTATAAAAACACAACTGCCCCTTAAACCTATACCCCAGAGAGAATTGCCCCTTAAACCTATACCCCAGAGAGAATTGCCCCTTAAACCTATACCCCAGCGAGAACTGCCCCTTAAACCTATATCCCAGAGAGAACTGCCCCTTAAACCTATACCCCAGAGAGAACTGCCCCTTAAACCTTTACCCCAGAGAGAACTGCCCCTCAAACCTACACTCCAGAGAGAATCAACGCTTTCCAAGTCAGGTTGAAATGTGAACTATATCTAAAGTAAAGTTTGTTTCTAGTTTTTAGGTGAATAGTTTCCAACTTTTTCTTGTTATGTTGGTAAGTGCATTCTTTTTTACGCATGCATTTGCAGACGGCCCAGATTTACTTGAAGGTTATAAAAATAAATATGTTGACATATGGCTATCTTTAGGGTCATCTTTTCTATAAGAATTCACCGTGGTTAAGTGTATGTCTTTCTCAGTGGGAACTGAAAGTTTCTATCTGGACCACAGGAGTCTATAAAAGTGAGAAGTTACAACGGGAACTTGCCACTTGAGTAACCAAGCAGTCAGCCTTATGAGAAACAACACCTAAAATAGATTCAACTCCATGTGGACGGCACTCTATTGTCAAGCAATAAAGGAACAAGGAATTCCCTACCAGATCAAAGAGAGAGAAAGGGGGGCGACAGAGGGGGGGGGTGAGGGGGGGGGTGGGGTAACAGAGAGAGAGAGAGAGAGGGGGGGGGGCGCAGAGGTCATCACAGATCTGGGGCTCAGTGACCTCCAGCTATGCGTACCTGTTGACGATATGATAGTAGTTCCAGCTCCAGCTGGTGAGGCAGAGGCCGGGAGGGATGTGTCCGATGATGTGGACCTGTTGGTGGGGAGAGGGATGGAGACACTTCACTGAGGAGGAATGGTTGTGGTAGTAGTGCTCCTAGCAGATATTGCAAAATAATACATTCCCTTGTCTCCTCTCTGGTCTTCAGTGGGAAACCAAGCACCTCATAGTGGTGGTCAGTTTAAACTTGACAAAAACCTGCTTTTTAAGTTAGAGGCTAACCCTAGTAGATGGAGGCTACTAATTTCCTCCTCTAATTCGCAATTCCAACTCGCTATGAATCTTTCAAACCCACCTTAAAACTTAAATCTTTTCATCCTAGCATACCCTAATTAACTCTGTTTAGCATCTGGTCTTATTCTTCTATTAGATATGCTTTCTTTTTGTTATACTTATGGTCACAACCGTTGTTGCTCTCTGTCTGTTCCCTCTGTCTCAATTTAATTGCTTATTTTTGTCATGTTTTCTACGTAAATATTGTGAAGCGTCTTTGGGTGTCAGAAAAGCAATACATTTTTTTTTATGAATTAATATTAATAAATCTTTACTACCCCAAACACACACTCCTAACCGCCTTTCCACCCTCACAATCCAATGATTGATCTGAAAAGATTGCCTCACTAGTCTACAACACCCCTCCTTCTCCTTCTCCTACTCCCCTCAAAAACTCCCATGACTGACTTCAATAAATTGACACCACCCTCTCCTCTCTCTCTCTCCTCTCTCCCTCCTCTCTCCCTCCTCTCTCCCTCCTCTCTCTCTCTCCCTCCTCTCTCCCTCCTCTCTCCCTCCTCTCCCCTCCTCTCCCCTGCCCCGCTCACCCTCTCCCCTTTGTCCTCGCTGCCTTGCAGGACATGCACCAGCCACTGGAGCTGGTTTGCCGGGTCGGTGGAGTTGACCATCAGCCAGTAGTTCTCTCTGGCACAGAAGTTCATGTTGAGGGACACCACCCTCAGACCAGGCTGCACCTCCAGGGTGTAAAAGCCTGCATATCTGGACCCAGGAAATACACAAATACACGCATATAAAAACTAGGTTGGCTCCCCCAGCCAAGGTGCTATGTTGAGCATACACTTCAATCAATGTGATCTGGGAAGTGGTGTCTAGCAATTCGAGACCACTTCTGCTTGGTAACCATGGAGCGTTCACGGATTTTTATGAGCAAACACTCAACAAGGGTGTCTGCTTTCACCACTAGTGTTTCCTACAACAGCTGGTGCTGCTGCATACAAGTCGCTTTTGATAAAATGTAAATGTGGATGTAAATAATAGGCATTACAACAAAAACAACCTGTTCCAATAAAACCAAGCCCTTTATTCTTACCTCCACGTCCTCTTCGAGGGAAAGAGGGCATCTATCAAGCCATGCATCACTGGGAGAACAAATAGACCAAAACTGACCAAAGGTATCTAGTCCAATATATATGGACCAAAACTGACCAAAGGTAACTAGTCCAATAGGCCCATATATGGACCAAAACTGACCAAAGGTAACTAGTCCAATATATATGGACCAAAACTGACCAAAGGTAAATAGCCCAATATGCCCATACATGGACCAAAACTGACCAAAGAGAACGAGTCAAATAGGCCCATATATGGACCGAAACTGACCAAAGAGAACGAGTCAAATAGGCCCATATATGGACCGAAACTAACCAATGAGAACGAGTCCAAGATTCCCATATATGGACCGAAACTAACCAATGAGAACGAGTCCAATAGACCCATATATGGACCGAAACTAACCAATGAGAACGAGTCCAAGATTCCCATATATGGACCGAAACTAACCAATGAGAACGAGTCCAATAGGCCCATATATGGACCGAAACTGACCAAAGGTAACTAGTCCAATATGCCCATATATGGACCAAAACTGACCAAAGGTAAATAGTCCAATATGCCCATACATGGACCAAAACTGACCAAAGGTAAATAGTCCAATATGCCCATACATGGACCGAAACTAACCAAAGAGAACGAGTCCAATATGCCCATATATGGACCAAAACTGACCAAAGAGAACGAGTCCAATATGCCCATATATGGACCGAAACTAACCAATGAGAACGAGTCCAATATGCCCATATATGGACCGAAACTAACCAATGAGAACGAGTCCAATATGCCCATATATGGACCGAAACTAACCAATGAGAACAAGTCCAATATGCCCATATATGGACCGAAACTAACCAATGAGAACAAGTCCAATATGCCCATATATGGACCGAAACTGACCAGTGGAGAAGCTCCTACCTGAGCGTCTGCAGGGCCTGCTCAGGTAACCATGGCGCCCACTCCTCGGCCATTGAGTCGTAGAGCCAGCGGGTGGAGCGGTTGCCGTGGACGAAGGGCGGGGGGAAGCTGTTGACGGGAGTGCTCTCGTGGTTTCCTATGGCGGGGTACACCATCACGTTGGGACCCAGGTGTCTGGACAACACAGGTGAAAAAGACAACGTACAGACGGTTGTCATGGCAGGGAGTACAAACACAGCCAGAGAGTAAAAACACCACCAAAGATTCTGAGAAAAAACAGTTGGGTTAGATGTATAAATGGTAAAACGCACTTGTCTGAATCAACATATTAAATAGGTAAGAAAGTAAAAAAGCGAATACATAAAATTTAAAAAATTTAAAACCACTGTAATCAGTCCTAAACAGCGCTAGTCAGTACACTTCCTCTGCTGATGTGTCTGATGACATAGACTTGTGGAAACATGTCCCCAAACATGTGTTGACGGTGCGCCATCTTACTTGTGTATGAGTTGTGAGACGACGGTCAGCGCGGACAGCTGCTCCTTCCTGGTCTGGGACCACACGTTGTGCGCGGGGATGTCCCCAGTCCAGTAGACCCAGTCCCAGGGTCCGGTTCTGGCCGCGCTCTCCAGCAGACTGTCCACGGTGCGAAGCGGCAGGTCACACTTACTGTACGTCCCCCAGAACCCGGCCTCCCTCCGGTGCCGGCTCAGGGTACCCGAGTCGTTACGACAACACAGCGGGTCCTTACAGTCCGCACTGCTGCCCTCGGCGTAGTCCTGATCAAAAAAGGAACACAACCACAGATTAGCGTCAGAACTGCCCTCAGCATCTATAGCCCTATACCACAACAAGCCAAACCAGAGACAACACTACAAGAACAACATCACTTCGTCCCTCTGTATAACACGCACAACCCACCTGGTCCCAGTGAATGTCTGTGAGGAACAGCACCCTGCTCAGAGGGGACCCCGGTTTGGGCGGGCTGAGGGGGCTCACGGGGGGCTTGGGAGTTTTGGGCAAGGTGACGTTCCAGGGGGCGTAGAGGTCGAAGTGTCCGCAGGCGGGGCCCACCAGCAGGGCGCAGGCCTCGGAGGGCCAGAGGAGGGACTGCTGCAGCACTCGGATGACGTCGTCTCGGAACAGCTCCGTGATCTGACGACACACCCGCTCCTCGGCCAAGTGCAGGCGGACGCAGGCCTCGCCCACCGCCTTGGCCACGCGCTCCTCGTTCACATCGCTCTGGAGAGAGGGTAGAGAGTAAGAGAGTGAGAGAGAGGGGGAGAGTCAGAGAGTCAGAAAGAAAGAAAGAAAGAAAGAAAGAAAGAAAGAAAGAAAGAAAGAAAGAAAGAGGGTGGACAGTGAGGAAGGAGAGACAGGGAGAGTAAGGAAGGAGAGACAGGGAGAGGAGGGAAGGTAGTAAGGAGAGACAGGGAGAGTAAGGAAGGAGAGACAGGGAGAGGAGGGAAGGTAGGAAGGAGAGACAGGGAAAGTAAGGAAGGAGAGACAGGGAGACATAGAAAGGAAGGGGAGAGTGAGGAAGAGGAAGGTAGATAGAAAGTAGGCAGGAAGAGGGGGTTTCAGAAGAAGGGGAAGGAGGAGACGGGGGAGAGGGAGAGAAACACAGAAGGCATGTAGGAGAGTGAGACAACAGAAGAGTGAGCAGAGGAGGTGAGATCAGTTAAAGATAGCGTCTTAGCTGACACATCAAAGCTGTCTGAACCTGGAGCGGAAAGAGCCATGTTCTTAAAGTGTGACATTAGTCACAGCCGTGAAGAACCACAATGAAAGACATTTAACATGCTGATGGGTAAAGGCCAAACTATAACAAAATGACCTGCGGTTACAGAGAATAACGCACTATGGGGAAAAAATACACACCACATGGCACACCACATAACCACAACAATTCCAGTTAACAGTCGAATAGCCTTAATGGACCCAAGTTAGGCTTAGCACCATGACGATGTGACGAAAGGTGTTCCCACCGCTTCTGGGTAAGACCTAAATGACTATTCAGAACAATACTTCACAAACGTAAGGTAGATTAATGGCATATAGTGCACTTCACTGACCTGAGTTAGGCGTCAATGGCCAATGTTAAACTTTGGCATAGTATCAATTGACTGCATGAGTGTGTAAGCAAATTCTATACCTCTCAACTAAGATCGATGAAAAATGTTGAATGCATGTACGCAAATTCGAGACCTCTGAACGAAGATCGATGAAAAATGTTGAATGCAGGTACGCACATTCGAGACCTCTGAACTAAAATTGACGAAAGACATCGATTTCCACTACATTGTGGAATAATTTGTTATAGTCTGGCAACTGCCAAAATCAGACACCAATTTTTAATTTGTAATGAAAGTCAGTATGTTGAAATGTAGCCTATAGAAATGTATCGAGTTCCCCTGCTTCTGAAATGACTCCGAATAATTGACTCCTTACTTCACACTCCGGTTCGGTGTGTAAAATTATTAGGGTGTAAAAAATAAGCTATTACTGAAGAGAAACGTCCTTACCAGCAGGGCGATGTCAAGGATGGTGAACACGGCTTTGCAGACAGGGCAGGTAAGATTCCTCCAGTTAAAGCCAACCTGAAGACGATCGACCTGCTGCATAAACATCAAACTCGGCTTCACTTGCGTCTGGACCGGGTTGAGAGATACGCAAGGTGCCGAACACAGTACCAGGGCACAACATATCAACAATCCAAGACCGCTGGGCACTGCGGTATACTGCATTGTTCACACAGGAGACTGTGTGTTGGTGTAGATAACCTGAAAAGTAAAGATTAGATATCGGTGAACCGAAAAACGATTATGGGTAGCATTGGCAAACAAAATAGTTATAGCTTTAGAAATTACAGGTAGAAAACTCGCTATCACACGCCTTGTTACCACCGCTGCATGTAAACAAACAGGAAATAATCAGTTGTCAGTTTGCTAGCTCTACTCTTTACTGTACAGTTTACGTTCAGGAAGACAGTCAACTTTCTTTAAAGAGCCTAAGTGCTACAGACGATGGGTAAAAAAACGTAAATAGCTTCTGTTACACAAAGAGAACCTTACACCGGGGTTAAAGACCTCCAGATTCAGAGTAACAACAAGCTCGTTTAATAACAAACGCCGCTTATAAGCAACGCCGCTCCGTCTTGTGAAAGGTAGTCAGCTGACAGATCACGTGGGCCACTGGGAGTTTGCAGCGGAATATGAAAAAAGTTGATACTTAAAAATAAATCGCTAGTTCCTGCCAAAACACTCATTTGTTCAAGCGTATTTAGCTCTAACGTTAGTAGGTTTATCATATCTAAAGCTAAAGAGAAACATAATACTGGTAAATGATGCCATAAAAACTAAACGTGATCAAAATAAATGTTTAACGGATAAAACAACTTAAAAGTGATGACAGGACACATAAAAATATAGTCAAAGCATTTGTTTTATAACAAGACATCAGATAAACCAAAGTACAACAAACCCTAATCTACATCATGAAGTTTATTGCATAGCATATTGGTAAACAATACTGATTTTCCCATTTTTTAAATTATCTTTGGATTGTTTTTAGTAGGCTACTATAGGCCTATATCTAAGAATGAAAATGTCCCATTATTTATACTATCACACAATTGATTGGTTTGGCAGCGTGGATGATAGAATAGGAATGAAAACAGCAATACATATTTGCAGTTCGATCATATATAAACTGAATGCCAAGCAACAAAAATGACAAATAAATATCCTATGCAGTTGGCCTTATGTGAGCAAAAAAAAAAAAAAGAGCATAAATGTGTCTGAAAAAGGAAGTGGCAAACGTTTTTCTCCAACATACACAATAGCTTAGCGTTTACTGTACATAATGAAAGTGTCAAAAGCATGTTTCATATTTGAGCCAACAAAGAGTTGATCAAAATGGTCTGCACGTATGTCTACTCTGTTGTCCCAAGTATGAAAAGCAGCTTTAGATTTTAATATCAGAACCTTTTCCTGCGTAGCACCATTCCTTAAATGAAGCATTCATATTCTTACAGAACTACCATGTTGTTTTACAAGAGGATAGAGATGTATAATTACAAAAGATCATTGCAACTGTAGCATAGTTGGAAGTGATTATAACATTCATAAAAAAAAAGGAATATTACTCAAAATAACTCTTTATATTTCAATGTTGACCTACAGATGAAACCATCAACAATAAAGAGTATGTTTGGAAAAACGTAATTACCTGTAATAAATAGGGAAACTGAAATATGACAGTTGTTATAAACAGCAAAGTAGCTTCGTGGACATCTTGCCAAGATGATCTTGGAATGCTGGCCTGCTGTATGTTAACTGAATGCAATTCCAATTGGAACGTTTTCCTTGGCCCGAGTATTCCATAGTTCTAAATGTGGCGTTTGTTACAGTATGCCACTGAACACTGAGCAAAGCTACTGTAATATTGACAAAGACCAATGGATGCTCTCCCCCAGTTAAAGGATCTGATAAATGTGAAATGTTCCTAGGCTTTAATATATAAAGTGGTAAGTTGATAATCCCTGCTCATAAACAACATTTCTCTGGCAGTGAACATTGGACAGTGGCGGTTGTAGTGCTGAGGCTAAATAATGTGGTTCTTTGGGGGTTATGCAGAGAAAAGGATACACAAAAATACAGGGAGTAAGTGTTGTTGTTTTGTTATGTGGTGAAGTTAAAAAACAATCGCCCTCTCTACACCGGTCTGATTTCCTTTCTGTATTATGTACATACTGATGGGAACCTTTTTTGTTAAGTTTGTAACACACGTAACAGTGACGCACACCTGACAACAGGGGTCTGCAGGAAGTACATGCATAAACCACCCATACCCTCCCCAACCATTAACACCAACATTACATCAGGCAAGGGCAGGGACAAGAGTCTGATTCTGGGCTCTCCATTGTTTTGTTTGGGTTTGTTTTGTTTGTTAAACCTGGTTAAATAAAGATTATTATAAACACTTTCATGGTCATTTTGTGTATCCCTCCTGGAGCGTTCACTTGTCCTGCATTTTCTCTAGGATGGGGACGATCATGTCAAACTTGGGCCTCTTGGCCGGGTCCTCGTTCATGCACAGCCTCATGAGCTTGCAGATGTGGGGGGAGATCCCAGGTGGTATGGTGGGCCGCAGGCCCTCTAGTGCCACCTAGAGGAGGGAGGGGGCATGACCAGCAGCGTGTCAGTCACTGAAAACATGCGGTGTAGCCTCAGAACATGCAGAATTGTGTTGGTGTTATGTGTAATGTGTGTTAAACAGCAGACAGACAAAAACGGGGCCAGCTATAAGTACTACTACAACAGGAAACAGCAGAGTAGTTTGGTCTGTTGCAGTATGTCTATATTGTTGTGTATCACAACACACCTGCACCAACCATACACACACACACACACACACACACACACACACACACACACACACACACACACACACACACACACACACACACACAGACCTTCATGCCGATCTCCATCTGAGAGAGTTCAGCAAAGGGGACCTCTCTGGTGACCAGCTCCCAGAGCAACACAGCAAAGCTCCACATGTCAGCTGACCTCCGGTTGATGTCCTCAGGCTTCTTCTGGAGGGCTAGGTGGTGAAGAGGAGGAGAGGAAGAGGGTTAGTTTAATCTGGAGGGCTAGGGGGAGGAGAGGAGGGAAGGATGGTTAGTTTAATCTGGGGGGCTAGAGGGGAGGATGGTTAGTTTAATCTGGGGGCTAGGGGGAGGAGAGGAGGGGAGGATGGTTAGTTTAATCTGGGGGGCTAGGGGAGGAGAGGAGGGAGGATGGTTAGTTTAATCTGGGGGCTAGGGGGGAGAGAGAGGAGGGAAGGATGGTTAGTTTAATCTGGGGGGCTAGGGGGAGGAGAGGAGGGGAGGATGGTTAGTTTAATCTGGGGGGCTAGGGGGAGGAGAGGAGGGGAGGATGGTTAGTTTAATCTGGGGGGCTAGGGGAGGAGAGGAGGGGAGGATGGTTAATCTTTGGGGGGATATAAACTAACCATCCTCCTCTACCATCCTCAGATTAAACTAACCACCTCTCTCCCCTAGCCCCCCAGATTAAACTAACCATCCTTCCCTCCTCTCCTCCCCTAGCCCCCAGATTAAACTAACCATCCTCCCTCCTCTCACCTCCCCCTAGCCCCCAGATTAAACTAACCATCCTGCCCTCCTCTCCTCCCCGTAGCCCCCCAGATTAAACTAACCATCCTTCCCTCCTCTCCTCCCCCTAGCCCTCCAAGATTAAATCCTTCCTCTCCTCTCCTCCCCCTAGCCCCCCAGATTAAACTAACCACCCTCCTCCCCTAGCCCCCCAGATTAAACTAACCACCCTCCAGATTAAACTAACCCTCTTCCTCTCCTCCTCTTCACCACCTAGCCCTCCAGATTAAACTAACCCTCTTCCTCTCCTCCTCTTCACCACCTAGCCCTCCAGAAGAAGCCTGAGGACATCAACCGGAGGTCAGCTGACATGTGGAGCTTTGCTGTGTTGCTCTGGGAGCTGGTCACCAGAGAGGTCCCCTTTGCTGAACTCTCTCAGATGGAGATCGGCATGAAGGTGTGTGTGTGTGTGTGTGTGTGTGTGTGTGTGTGTGTGTGTGTGTGTGTGTGTGTGTGTGTGTGTGTGTATTGGTTGGTGCACCAGGTGTGTTGTGATACACAACAATATAGACATACTGCAACAGACCAAACTACTCTGCTGTTTCCTGTTGTAGTAGTACTTATAGCTGGCCCCGTTTTTGTCTGTCTGCTGTTTAACACATTACACACCTGCCCTATTCTGCATGTTCTGAGGGCTACACCGCATGTTTTCAGTGACTGACACGCTGCTGGTCATGCCCCCTCCCTCCTCTAGGTGGCACTAGAGGGCCTGCGGCCACCATACACCACCTGGGATCTCCCCCCACATCTGCAAGCTCATGAGGCTGTGCATGAACGAGGACCCGGCCAAGAGGCCCAAGTTTGACATGATCGTCCCCATCTAGAGAAAATGCAGGACAAGTGAACGCTCCAGGAGGGATACAAAATGACCATGAAAGTGTTTATAATAATCTTTATTTAACCAGGTTTAACAAACAAAACAAACCCAAACAAAACAATGGAGAGCCCAGAATCAGACTCTTGTCCCTGCCCTTGCCAGTGTTGGTGTTAATGGGGCCCAAGGAGGGTATCGGTGGTTTATGCATGTACTCCTGCAGGTCAGGTGGTGCGTCACTGTTACGTGTGTTACAAACTTAACAAAAAAGGTTCCCATCAGTATGTACATAATACAGAAAGGAAATCAGACCGGTGTAGAGAGGGCGATTGTTTTTTAACTTCACCACATAACAAAACAACAACACTTACTCCCTGTATTTTTGTGTATCCTTTTACTCTGCATAGCCCCCAAAGAACCACATTATTTAGCCTCAGCACTACAACCGCCACTGTCCAATGTTCACTGCATACCAGAGAAATGTTTGTTTATGAGCAGGGATTATCAACTTACCACTTTATATATTAAAGCCTAGGAACATTTCACTTTTATCAGATCCTTTAACTGGGGGAGAGCATCCATTGGTCTTTGTCAACATTACAGTAGCTTTGCTCAGTGTTCAGTGGCATACTGCTAACAAACGCCACATTCAGAACTATGGAATACTCGGGCCAAGGAAAACGTTCCAGGTGGAATTGCATTCAGTTAACATACAGCAGGCCAGCATTCCAAGATCATCTTGGCAAGATGTCCACGAAGCTACTTTGCTGTTTATAACAACTGTCACTATTTCAGTTTCCCTATTCATTACAAGGTAATTACACGTTTTCCAAACATACTCTATTGTTGATGGTTTCATCTGTAGGTCAACATTGAAATATAAAGAGTTATTTTGAGTAATATTCCTTTTTTTTTTTATGAGTGTTATGGTCAACTTCCAACTATGCTACAGTTGCGATGATCTTTTGTAATTGCTACACTTCTATCCTCTATGCAAAGCAACATGAAGCAGTTCTTGTAAGATTATGAATGCTTCATTTAAGGAGATGAAGTGCCTACACCGCAGAAAAGGTTCTGATATTAAAATCTAAAGCTGCTCCCCAGTTCTTGGGACAACAGAGTAGACATACGTGCAGACCATTTTGATCAGCTCTTTGTTGGCTCAAATATGAAACATGCTTTTGACACTTTCATTATGTACAGTAGAACGCTAACCTATTGTGCTATGTTGGAAATAGACTATAT
>JAPMUY010001190.1:0-16879 GCA_026901105.3 Galaxias olidus
TGAAATATGTCCAACGAGGGTCCCTTTTACTGAGGAGTGGCTTCCGTCTGGCCACTCTACCATAAAGGCCTGATTGGTGGAGTGCTGCAGAGATGGTTGTCCTTCTGGAAGCTTCTCCCATCTCCACAGAGCTCTGTCAGAGTGACCATCGGGTTCTTGGTCACCTCACTGACCAAGGCCCTTCTCCCCCGGTTGCTCAGCTCTAGGAAGAGTGCTGGTGGTTCCATTTGCTAATGATGGGACCTTCAATGCTGCAGACATTTTTTGTACCTCTCCCCAGATCTGTGCCTCGATACATTCCTGTCTCGGAGGTCTACAGACAATTCCTTGGACTTCATAGGCACTTGGTTTGTTTATATAAACAGGTGTGTGCCTTTCCAAATCATGTCCAATCAATTGAATTTACCACACTCAAGGATGATCTGAGCTCAATTTTGAGTGTCACAGCAAAGGGCGTGAATACTTATGTATACCGCTTATCCTGTACAGGGTCACGGGGGGGCTGGAGCCTATCCCAGCGGACACAGGGCGAGAGGCGGGGTACACCCTGGACAGGTCGCCAGTCTATCACAGGGCCGACATATAGGGACAGACAACAACTCACACTCACACTCACACTCACATTCACATTCACACCTACGGGCAATTTGGAGTCACCAATTAACCTGCATGTTTTTGGACTGTGGGAGGAAACCAGAGTACCCGGAGGAAACCCACGCGAACACGGGGAGAACATGCAAACTCCACACAGAAACGCCCTTGGGTCAGGTGGGGATTGAACCCAGGACCTTCTTGCTGTGAGGCAACAGTGCTAACCACCGAGCCACCGTGCTGCTAATTATGTACGTGATATTTTATTTTTTAGAAGACTTGAGGCTGTAATTGCTGCCAAAGGTGCTTCAACAAAGTAAAGGGTGTGAATACTTATGTGATATTTAATTTTTTTATATTTAATACATTTGCAAAAAATTCAAAAAAACTGTGGTCTTGTATGTAGAATGTTGAGAACATTTTTAATTTAATCCATTTTGGAATTAGGCTGTAACATAATAAAATGTGGAAAAAGTGAAGGGGTATGAATACTTTCAGGATGCACTGTATATTTTATATGGACATCCTTAAACTTGTATATGTTATGTAACCTATACTATAGTCATGATTACAGCAGCGAGCAAGAGTGCCTCGTAAACGTTAGCTGCAGGGGCGTCGCTTTCACAGAAACACAGTATTACATTGACATAAATAAATACTTGAATAAATACGTTGCTAATGATGTAGGCAATAATGTTAGGCATTAATATTTCTGTATCTTTTTCTTAGTCAGTTTTTTTAAATTGACATGCTGTATACTGAATCCTGAAACTGAAATCTTTTGGGATTCCAACCTCCTTGTCTGTCTACCTCTATAACCTTTCTGCAATCAACCCCATCCTCTCTTGGTGTTTTGATCTATAAACATATTCAGTAGATAAATAGACCATGGAGATTTACCGTTGCAGAAGGAATAAATACATAGAGAGAAAAAGTAGGGCCGATAAGGTACATGGTACAGTATGTCTAGCTTGGATCAAAGCTGATTGAACACAGCAACCTGGGGGGTAGCTCACCAGGCAAAGAGCGCGTATCACAAATGGCCAGTTCTTATCGCAGGGGCCGGGGTGCGATCCTGGTATGAAGCGGGTGTGCTGTATATCGTCTCTTTATTGCGCCAACGAAAAAAGCATAAAAGCTCTGTAATTAATATTTTCTTTAAAATGGTGACAAAGAAAGGTCATTTTCAATGTCACATTGTGTTTTAGATTTCTGTCACAAATAATGCAATTACAATAAGGAAATGGAATGCCAAAGTGAACACTTATTTGTCATTTCAGCATTTAATTTTTTAGGCCTATGTTTAATGTAGCAAGGTTGCGAACACATGAATTGTAAAACTAAAAGTGCAATGGACGTAAAAACTTATATTCATGCGTGGTCATATTGTGAGATATGTGGACATATGTTTCCGAACACGGACATACGGTATATGACAAAAGTGAAGCGAGCGAGAAAAGACACTTGACGGAACTGTCTTTTGGGATTTCGTTTCCGCCTGTTGGATATTCTTTGTTACACAGCTAAACTAAGCTTGACAGTTAGCCTGCTACGGAGCAGGCTAATTCAGTGGTATAAATTACCTTGGTAACTGAGCGGCGATTCGTATTAGCCACAGTAATGGAACGGATCTCTCACTAAAATTAGCCAGACTTATCTAAATAAGCCAGGCTTTTTGCTTATCTAGCTTGATGGAATACCCCCTGGAAACTAATAATAGATCAATAACAATACCTTTTCAAGTCTATATTAAAGAAAGATTTCGTTTTTGTTTCCAGACCCTTTCTGCAGGTGGACAGTGTTAGGTGGGTGGTGGGGAGGTCACGCCTCACTTTGATCAGCCCACGTGCCCATCACTACCACCACCCCAAGTAAAGGAAAGGACCATGAGCACGGGCAAACCTAGTGGACTCAAACCCCCCAGCAAGATAGGCAGGCCAGCTGGGGCACCAAGCAAGACCTCCCTCTCCTCTGGTAAGAAGTTTTATTTCCAAAGCGTATATTAGTAAAAATGTGTTTGTCACAAGCGATTATTTGTTTATTTTAAGTTGGGTGCTTTATTTCTCCCAAGGGGAAATTCGTTTACCATTAATTTCCCATTAAATAAACAAAAACAATTATACAGTATTTAAACACCAGAGACATTTACTCCAGAGCAAGGTATCTGGTTTATCCCGGTAACTTCACTAGTAACTTTGTGACGTCGGGTGTAACTTCCCGATTAACTGGCGGGTACACAAAACCTGCCCCTGCAGCACAAGTGGACTGCAGTCTAGGGCTGAACGATTTGGGGAAAATATCTAATTGCGATTTTTCTAACAGATATTGCAATTGTGATTTGATTTGCGATATAATTTTTTTTTAAAGTAAAGCTTCAGTTCAATATTCACTGTGTTATAAATTTAAAACATGTGATGGAGCATTACCACCTGAGACACCATCAAAATATTACCTGCACTTTCTTTAAGTGCAAGGATGAGAACTGAAAAGATATCAATTGATTTCAACAATGAATAGGCTAAGTTTTTTTTTTTTATATATATATATATATATATTGGCATAGAATGTAGAGCAATCAAACATAGAACAATTATCTCAAAAGCTGTCACTGTTAAGTAAGTTAACTAAAGTAATAAAACAAATCTAGAAAATAGGACCTTTCTGTAAATTATCTCCTGCCTGAAACACTGGCTGCCTGCACACGGTGTAAGAGGGAGCAAAGGAGAGAGAGCTGACCGCTCTAACCTGCGATTTCTCTGAGCAAAATGCATGGGAATAAATGACAGTTTAATAGATTTCTCATGTTTTCCTTGATGGTCTGAATAGGTTGCTAGATTTGTTGCATTTGCCTTTTAGAAATAAAGACAGTAGGAGGGTTTGAAAACTCGCTAAATGTAGCGAAAGACGCTAAATTGACGACAGTATTTTTCCTTGGGTATCGTGTTGTTGGTTATGAAGGACGCCGAGGGTCAAGTGAAAAAGTAATATAGTGGTTCCTTCCCTTATTATTAATTAGAATTTTAAAAGACACATTTAAAAAGCAGTTTATAAAGTCATGTTTAAATGGGTGAATTTAAAATTGAATTTACAAAAAGTTTATTTAATATTTTTTCATTAAAACTATTAACAAAGTGTTTCAATAATTGTTTTTTAAATAGATTAATTCAATATTTCATTAACAAATCAAAACATATATATGCTTTTCAAACGCATGCATTAATAAATCCAACTTCAAATCAATTTAACAAACAACATTAACTAACACACATTACGTCTCATTCCCTTTCCATTTAATCAAGAGTCAATGAGAGTTCTTGTTTCATCTAGGATGGGTCATCTATTGCAGTGTAACTAAAAATAAAAGGAGTTGTTAAATGGAAAGGGAACGAGACGTCATAAAGCAATGCGCTTTTAAATGTGTGTTATTTAATGTTGTTTGTTGAATTGATTTGAAGTTGGATTTATTAATGCATACGTTTGAAAAGCATATATATGTTTTGATTTGTTAATGAAATATTAAATTTATCTATTTAAAGAACAAATAATAAAACACTTTTTTAATAGTTTTATTAATACATTAATTAAAAAATATTAAATAAACTTTTTTGTAAATTCGATTATAAATTCACCCATTTAAACATGACTTTATAAACTGCTTTTTAAATGTGTCTTTTAAAATTCGAATTAATAATAAGGGAAGGAACCACTATATTACTTTTTCACTTGACACTCTGCTTCCTCCATAGTTGGTGGGCGTATACGTAGTCGCATTAGGCCACTTCTGATTGGTGAGCATGACTTGCGCATGACTTGTACATGAACAGCAGGGCACTTCTGATTGGTGAGCATGCCTGTCACACGAGGATGGCATGCGTTCCTATAAGCATTGACCTTTTAAACCCTGATTAGACAAGCTAACTTAAATCGCGTCCTTTGCGATTTACTAATTGCATTGTCTCAAATAGCGATTTATATTTGAAATTGATTAATCGTTCAGCCCTACTGCAGTCCAGACCCTATTTGTTGACAGGGTTGCTTATTGGTGCTAGATTGTTAGTGCCTCTTCATTATAAACTAATGGCAGACATATACGATGACTTGATACTATTGTTGGGTTTTATATAGGTTGGGCTTTCACTGACAATGCGTTCAATATAACCCTGCCACAGTTCAACCTCGAGCATTAAGGATTGGGTTCAAATTATCAATAGCAATTTCCAGCGATTTGGGAGGTAGTCAGTACAGTGGTCATAGTCACAAAAAAAGAATTTCACGTACCTCACTGTGGTTAGGTTCTACTCTACCATACATACATAAAAGCTATTTGAGAGGTAAACATTAATCAGTAGTGTTCACAGAAAAAAATATTATAAAGATATTATGCAAATGTATAACATCAATAGGTTCCTTGACTTGGGTTATTGTGTTGGACCTTTTAGTAGGCAGGACAAGCCCAACAGCTACAGTGTAGTCAGTGTAGAACCACGATCATGCAGCATTGAAGAAAATCGCGCCGCATAGCGTTTTGAAACTGTTTAAATCGACCCAAATGTAAAGTTTTTGTTGATCTGAGTCTTTTAAGTCACTCTAAAGTAAAACTTAGTTTCACAACATATAAGTGTTGATATCTATAGAGCTCTTGCTAATTCACAGTTAGCTTCCAAATAGCGTAGGTTTTGTTCTTACATTAAATAATCCTTAACTTTAAACAGTTCAATAAAAAAATATACGTTTTATTTAATATCAAATTATTGACCAACTGGTTTAAGCTTGTATTCTTAAAACACTGACAATTCAATCTTTCCATATTTCTACTGTTAATATCGTCATATCGTCATTTCAAAACTCGCCTCTTGCGTGGTGGTTGCCGTGGGTCCTCGTTAGAAATACTGTATTTAGGTACAAAACGGGCACCGATTTTGTGGCACACCTTGTCATCAAGTTAAATTGCCTACCTGTTCCCATAATTTTTGACATTCAAACTTTGATTCATTTTGAAGTAAAGCCCTGTCCGGACGTGACCTTAAGTGGAATAAGCAATCAGTCAACAATTTGTTATTTAAAATACGTGCTATATACTTTACTTAAGTCGCTACTAACTTAAATTAAATCCGTCGGTCGGGGCCTTTCAACTCTGAGTAGTCCAAGGCCTTTGAAAGATTCTCAGAAAAACATAAAATCGATCCTAGGCAGAGGAAGAACTGCTCACTCAAAGTTTTCCGTGCCTTCACTTCTTCAGGACAGCTAAAACAAACGCCATTCTCCACTATACTATATGAGTCGCTACTAACTTTAATTAAATCCGTCAGTTGGAGCCATTCAACTCTGACTAGTCCAAGGCCTTTGAAAGATTCTCAGAAAAAATTATAAAAATCGATCCAAGGCAGAGAAATAACTGCTCACTCAACACACGTGCCTTCATTTAAAACCACTATTTTCCACTATTGCTAAATAGTTTGTTTTGATTTAGAAATCAGTCGCGTGGTTTGGAATCCATAAAGCAAGACCTATTTTCATTGTTGTCTTATGGTAATGTCAGTCAGTTTGGCTACTAATACATAGGCCTATAACACATTATAACACTGATTGATTGTGAATGAATTTCGGAACTTTATCTGTACCAAGATAAAAGGCAACCTAGTTGGTGCATTCTTGAGCAGGGTAATTTTAAGTAGGCCTATCAAGGCAGTTAAGAATATATTAATGATCCTAGCGGATATGAAAAACTGTTCATATGTAAAATACTTCTGCTAATGAAGAACTATGCGTGATAAGAGTTTGAGGTAGCATATCAATAGCCGTGAGAAAATCTTAACCGTTCCTTTCATCTTTTGTTTTCCTCTATGTCCATTGGTTTCCTTAGAGATTGCGTTGAGTGGCATGTCCAGTATTTGTGACCACGAATGCGTGCCTGAAAAATCAGTGCATTAAGAAAACAAGAAAACCTATATATTAGTCAGATAGTTTACTGCCTTATAAGGTTTACAGAGCAGACTGCAGAAATTAGCAGATCGGCTACTCGTAGACAGCTAAAAATACAAGATCAATACAATACAAGATCATCATCGTCATTATAAATTGAATATAAGCAATAATATAGGAGTTTGTTGGGCAGAGCTTTGACTTTTGCAAGATCAATTGGGCGAGAACTGTGGTTGGGAGGCAGGGAAAACTATAGTATTTAAACAAGAGAATATGCCTGTTTATTACCGCTTTATCGGCTAAATAAGCAGATATGTATCGATCGATGATAACAATCAATGATCTTGCAATGGGACCTACATTTTACTGAGATGTTTTGAAATGTGTTTTCGATCCAGTGATTATCTGGCTCTGATTATGCGTGTACAAACGCAATTGCAAGCAGTACCTTGGCCATCTGTCGTTCACAGCTGTAGAATATTTGTTGCCTAGGCCCGCGTCATAAAAAAGCTAAGTTGTTTGACACGTTCGCGGTTTTCAGCATACATGTTTTTAATATTTTAGCCTTAATTTAGGTAAACGACCATGTAACTGTAAAGGCAGTGAGTTTTTCAAAGTATCTGTAGCAACATATAAATGATTTTTCCCAGACAAAGAAGTAAAATAATGACAAAGTTGGCAATAGGAGGTTTGAGCTCTTTGAAGACACAGCTTGGCTACACCGAAGTATCAACTCTGTAAAATTAAAAACCTTTTTTCAACACTAAAAGTGTCACTTTTAGATCAACTGAAAATTTATGAATTTGTTTTTATTATAAACGTTTAGTAAGTAACACAAATTTGGAGCATTCACTTTTTAATCACTTGATTTAAAAAAAACTGAAAACACGTTTGTCCTGGCTACCTTTAGCATTAACTCCTAGGTTAGATCCACCATCGTTATTTCTCCAACACTTCAATAGGACTACTACTGTATGTATTCAATAACTTGCTCTAGATAAGTTTATATCTAACAAGACTGAACGATGAGCGCTACAACCATACAGATGGAACATGTACTGCGCTCTCTATTTATTTCAATGGGTGGGTGCAAAACACCGATTACAAAAAAGAGAATAACAACTGAACCGATCATGCATGCGCACCAAGTCTCATTGTCTTGAGCTTTCTAACTTACATGGCTTAGCGTATGACGTTCCATAATGCCAAAATTGTATCTATTATTGCGTTGCCTTTGTACAATGCCTGTGTCGTCTTTTAAGAATATTGTTAGTTTAGTACTTCCACTACACAGCGTTGACTGAAAACAGTCAATGCGTCATACATTGTGGTTTGCACTGACTTTTCTAAGCAGTTATTATTTCAATAACACTCACTTCTTTATGGCTTGTAAACATAAAACACACTATGCAACTGTCGTTCAATACAGCAGGAGGGGGAAGCATCTATCCATGGCTAGGTGCTAAGGCTAACTAGAAACTAGCTAACTAACTATGGAATAATTAGCGATATGGTGACACCGTTATTACATACTCAGAGGCGCATTCGTGCAGATGTTCTGAACTGTTGGCGCGGTGTTTTTGTTATTTATGAGTTAGCTATCCCACTTATGACGCCATGTTTACATGTCAAATAACGAGATGGAGTCATTCATTAATGCAGTTAACAACTGGTGTTGGGTGTAGCCAAGACAGTTAGTGCACAAATATAACAACATGCAATTACATAACATCAACGCTAGATGGTGGTATATGCCTGTGAAATCTCTCTTCCCAGTCAAAACTGTCTCCCCAGTCATTTCAATGGGGCCAAAAACATATTAAAAATAATAATAAAAAATATGACACCTGAACTGATCACTTAGCTACATGTTCGCGCACCGGATGGCATTATCAAAGACCTTTGGGCACTAGAATGGAATCAATAGAGTCAAAACTGCAGGCGTAGATAAGGCGCCAAAAACAGGCCTAATAAAAATAATAACTAGAAATGCATTGCCACAAGAAAATGCGGATGTGTTGCGTTTCCACCATCAGCGACCAGGCAGTGCAGTGGCTAGCCCCCTAAAATAGCTGCTGTAGTCATCTTTAAATTGTATGGGTAATTAGAAGACAGATATAAGTTTATACAAGTTTAGCTGGTTGTGTCTGGCTATGTCAAGTAGTCTCCAAGTAACTGAAAGAAATGCAAAAAGTGTTGCAACGGTCCCCAATCTCCCCTATGTAGCACGCAGCGCAAGGTGGCTTATATTAAGTGTTGACGTAAATAATCACTGTGATAATTAATTTTAGCTAGCACATTAATTAAACTGTGACGATGATAAAAGGATGTTGATAGTCTGTCAGACTTTAAATCAACAGTAGCCCACTGTCTTCAGTGTAAATGCTTGTTTAATAGGCTCCTCTTT
Organism: Galaxias olidus; assembly: GCA_026901105.3. Classification (NCBI taxonomy): domain Eukaryota; kingdom Metazoa; phylum Chordata; class Actinopteri; order Galaxiiformes; family Galaxiidae; genus Galaxias; species Galaxias olidus. Next base: position 8,921 of record JAPMUY010001190.1, read on the forward strand.
TTACCATTTAAATACATTTTCTTAATGGAACTGTGGTGGTTGCCTGTTTGTCCACATACGTGTAATTAGCAATATGTAATTTTACACAGTGTCGATCAAAACTTACAAGGCACGTGGACCTTTCAGGAGAGCGCATATGGCGTTATATTTGTGCCACAATTTTGTGCGCGTGAAGGGATAATTTCGAGGATAAATGTAACTTCGCGCAAATAATAACTAATGTTGAGCAAAGGAAAATTTATTTTGTAGTCAGTAAAAGTGTATTTGCATGTCTGCTAAAGTCCATATGTCCACGCACAACGCCCGATATTGCTCGCTCGGCTTTGCCACTGTGCTCGCTTAAAACATTGCTTATGTGCTCGCTCAAAAACATAGCACAGCGTTAGAAATGTGCCAAAATTCTGATTGGCTGGTCTGATCTTCAATCACAACATTTCCGGACAAATGGCGATTGAAGGAGATGAGACGAGATGTCAAACCCCTTTTTACTTTGTTTAAATTTCAAATCAAGTTATTAAACAGTGAAATGTTCACATTTTAAACTTTTAATTACAAAAAATAACAAGTTTTTAGAACAGAGACCGTTTTAGTGTTGAACAAAACGTTTCTAAATTTGCCGAGTTGTTACTTCCGTGTTACCAGCCGAATTGTCAGAAAGTAGCCTAACATCGTACGGCAGACTGACAAAAAATTATTTTAAAAAATTGCCAGTTTTTAACAAAACGTTTCTAAATTTGCCGAGTTGTTACTTCCGTTACTGTAGGCTAGTTCTTTACAGTGAGCAAAAAATATAAATATTTTGCGATAACTATATGGTAAACGCATTGCCTTTAGATTTTATGTAATAGTTAACCTAAATTAAGGCTAGAAATCCGCGATTTGAGTCCAAGACAAGCGAGTAGGCCTATAACACCTACTATTTGGGCAATTCTACAGAAATGGTTAAAATTGCAGTCCCCACCTAAAATAAGTATTTTAACAAATAATAGTTTAAACTTTTGAGTCTTATCTTTAAATTTTTATGGTCTACTTAGGTACAATATTTTCACTGCGATAGGCTACAATTAGATTATTACAAAATTAGGGTTTGCTACTTTCTATTGGCAGCCTAACCCCTAAATTTCAGTGGTTGGCTCTCCCGAACTTTCCGTTCACTACCGAAACACAATACATTTTTGTCTGCACTATGTTTAGCAACAACCCTAAACATTTTTTATATTGAGGAGTTTTGTCTCATTTTGAAGTAAATGTCCTCTAAAATCTGAAAATCAGATTCAGAAATCAGCCCGAAACACTGTAGTCACTATACCAAAACAGTGTACGAACACCATTTTTTTCCACAACGGATCTCACAAAAACTTTGTCGCGATATCAGTTCAAATTCCATTGTAATAATTTATTATGTGTATATGTAACTGTTTTGATAGTGACTAAAGTGTTTCGGTAGTTTCAGCTGTATTCATGTTTGCATTATGTCACAACCAAAACGATATAATTTGTTTCTGTAGTAGACAAATTTAAGCTGATCTAATCATAAAATTAAATGGCTAGCATGCACATGGGTAAATATATATTTGGAATGATAAACACTAATAAAATCAACATATGTAGCTTTTTGTAACAAAAATGTTCACTTCACTGGAACAATTATGTGTTCAGTAATGACCATTCCAAAAACCACACACTGATTTCCAGATTTTAGAGGACATTTACTTCAAAACAATGAGACAAAACGTTTTTATTAATTATTTGTTAAAAATACTTATTTTAGGTGGGGATTTAAATTTGAACCATTTCTGTAGAATTGCCCAAATAGTAGGCTACTCACTTGTCTTGGAGTAGAATTGTGGATTGCTACCCTAAATTTTGCTAAACTATTACATACAATCAATCAAAGGCAACGCGTTCTACCACATATTTATCGCAAAATATTAATCAGGCTATTTTGCTTACTGTAAAGAACTAGAATACAGTAGCCTAATGTCAAAGTCTGCCGTATGACCGTTAAATACTTTCTGACCACTTCGGCTGGTAACACGGAACTAACAGCTCAGTAAATTTAGAAACCTTTTTCACTGTTTAATCACTTAATTTGAAATTTAAACAAAGTAAACAGGGGTTTGATATCTCGTGCCATCTTCTCCAATCGTCATTTGTCCGGAAATGTTGTGATTAAAGATCACACCAGCCAATCAGAATTTTGGCACATTTCTAACGCTGTGCTATGTTTTTGAGCGAGCACATAAGCAATGTTTTAAGCAAGCGCTGTGGCAAAGCCGAGCGAGCAATATCGGGCGTTGTGCATGGACATATGGACTTTAGCAGACATGCAAATACACTTTTATGGACTACAAAATATATTTTCCTTTGCGCAACATTAGTTATTATTTGCGCAAAGTTACATTTATCCTTGAAATAAAGTTTTACGTGTGCTAAACATATCTTTGTGCGCTCAAAATATCCCTTCACGCGCACAGAATTGTGGCACAAATATGACTCCATAAGCACAACACCAAGTCCTAGGTACCGAGTTCCAATTTCACCTGTGTTTTTTTACAGGGGCCTGGAATCAAAGCTTAGTAATTTAAGACGGTTAGTCTCAACTCTATGTATCAGCCAAACATGGTGCACAGTCCAGGTTGCTTAAATTATTCTATTTATAAATCCAAACCTCACACATAAATAATACTTGTAATATTTTTTTTTAAATGGGCCACAGTTGCATTAAATAGGTAGATAATAACTAATATCCCACAATGACTTGCTGCAATCGGCATGCATGAGCAATTGCAGCAAGGCATTGCGGGATATTTGTTATTATCTACCAGTTTAATTGTAAGTAAGCTTGGTTCGACTTGTAGAGCTATGGTGAGTCCATGCTACGCTCACTTGAACGGGAGCATAATTATTTTTGTTTACATATGACTGCACTATATCTGATTCTGAACATTGGTCTTAAACACTGGACACACGTATTGTATTATTATAGTATAGTATTGTGGTATTTTTATATTATAGTATTGTACTATATTATACTATTATATTATAGTATTGTATTGTACCTTTATTATATTATAGTATAATATTGCATATGTCAGTGTTGGAAGTGAATTATTGAAGATGAAAATTAAATATTTTGAGATCTATTTGTGACTTTGTTTGTGTAATGGCAACTGTCTAGCCTGCAGAAGTGGAGTTAACATATGTGTCTTGGGGTGTACGGCTGAACTGACAGGATGTTGTTATCTTAACTTGAGCCTGAGAATTAGCCTAATAATAAATAAATGACCAAAGATCAATATAATAAAATAATATAATAGATATAGAAATCTAAATTTTTGGAGAAACTCACAAAATCTGATATTCTAAATAATTTACATCTGATGTTTCCTATTCATAAATTGTAGCCTGCATGTCCCAGTGGAAGTTGTGGCTATTCAAAAGGTTAATGTGTTGGCATAGAGCTAATTAGATCCACCCCCAGTATCTGAATTTAATTCCAAGAAGAAACCTGTGTCATGTTCAATTTCGAACCTTTATAACAAAACAAATTTCATGAAAATCAGTTCAGAGTAAGGCGAGTTACAGCCGATTTTGTCTGCTTTGTTGCCTTCTCTCAATACATTGTATTTGTCTACCCACGGATCTTGCCCGCTCCAAGATGGCAAACCTGCAGACACATAGCGGCAACATACAGCAGCGGCCTTCATGTATATATATATCTATGCATGTCCTCACGAGAAACAAATTTGCCTCGAGAACCCAGAATGTCCGCCATGATGGATTTTCTGTCATTTTGGACTTCGAGAAAAACAGTCAATCCACATTTCCTCCTAGACCATTTAACCCATTGTCAAGAAAATTGGTACGCAGCCCCTATTGGAATAGAGCTTCCAAATATCGAAGGAACAGTCTGTACCTTAAACAACATGGCCACCATGGAGCAATGAAATTGCAAATGTGTCTTCAAACTAAAAAGCTAATAAAATTGTCATAGATATTGTTTTGAAGCTATACATGACTATGATCCTTCATAACACTTTAAAAGTCAGCCTGTCAAGACAAAATAATCATTTGTTATGGTTAGTTTTCTATGTGTGCTACCAGTTGGATGTAATCTGACACCTTATTGCCATAATAATTACAATGACCTATTTTACAAATCCATACTTTGTCAGCAACACACATACATTTTACCATGTGTCTGCACAAATGGTTACACATTGTGTTTTTTGTTTTAAATGCTGTTGTTAGGTTAAATAGTTGGGTAAAATCAGTGGTGTGCAGAGCCATGGCTGGGCACTGAGAGTTACGCTGCGCAGTGTTTTTAAGCATTCAATTACATCATTTACAACTTCTACCATTATTAACATTGACAAAGCTTAGCTACCATCATAAGGCTTGTCAATACCATGAAACTGTTAAATGCCATTACTCATAGCATTGTCGTGACATTGCTATCTTGTTGTCCCAATTGCCTTTTGTGAATCATACCAATGTGCCATGAAGTGCCATAGCATGGACCCCGGTCATGGCTGCCATCGCAGCTATATTTATTATTATTATTATTATTATTATTATTATTATTATTATTATGTGATGCCTCAGTGACGCACACATCTTGTTATCGCAAAGTCATATTATTACTATTATGTGATTGCGTCATTATCGTTAAGTCATATTATTAGCCCGATTTTTCTGACTGTTAACTACGGTCGCAGTTTTGAGCGTTTCGCTTCCATTGCAAAGCCCAAATGTCTTTTCCAATGCCACGGACTGTTCTTGTACACAGCAAATTAATCTGTCGACCAGTTATTTTGTAATTGCATTTTTTACACGCTTAATTTGCCCATAGCCAATGAATGGGGAAACAGATTATGCCCTCTGGTGGATTTTGAATGAAGGAGCAATGTGCTCCCGTTCAAGAGAGCGTAGCATGGACTCACCATAGCTCTACAAGTCGAACCAAGCTTACTTACAATTAAACTGGTAGATAATAACAAATATCCCGCAATGCCTTGCTGCAATTGCTCATGCATGCCGATTGCAGCAGGTCATTGTGGGATATTAGTTATTATCTACATATTTAATGCAACTGTGGCCCATTTAAAAAAATATATTACAAGTATTATTTCTGTGTGAGGTTTGGATTTATAAATAGAACAATTTAAGCAACCTGGACTGTGCACCATGTTTGGCTGATACACAGAGTTGAAACTAACCGTCTTAAATTACTAAGCTTTGATTCCCGGCCCCTGTACAAAACACAGGTGAAATTGGAACTTGGTACCTAGGACTTGGTATTGCGCTTATGGCGTTATATTTGTGCCACAATTCTGTGCGCGTGAAGGGATATTTTGAGCGCACAAAGATATGTTTAGCACACGTAAAACTTTATTTCAAGGATAAATGTAACTTTGCGCAAATATTAACTAATGTTGAGCAAAGGAAAATTTAATTTGTAGTCAATAAAAGTGTATTTGCATGTCTGCTAAAGTCCATATGTCCACGCACAACGCCCGATATTGCTCGCTCGGCTTTGCCACAGCGCTTGCTTAAAACATTGCTTATGTACTCGCTCAAAAACATAGCACAGCGTTAGAAATGTGCCAAAATTCTGATTGGCTGGTGTGATCTTTAATCACAACATTTCCGGACAAATGACGATTGGAGAAGATGGCACGAGATATCAAACCCCTGTTTAATCACTTGATTTGAAATTTAAACAAAGTAAACAGTGAAATGTTTGTGAAAAATTATAAAATTTTCAACTTTTAATAATAAAACTAATACCCAAATTGCAAGTTTTTATAACAGCGACAGTTTTAATGTTGAAAAAACAGAAATGGTTCAAATTGAAGTCCCCACCTAAAAGAAGTATTTTTAACAAATAATTAATAAAGTTTTGTCTCATTGTTTTGAAGTAAATGTCCTCTAAAATCTGGAAATCAGTGTGTGGTTTTTGGAATGGTCATTACTGAACACATAATTGTTCCAGTGAAGTGAACATTTTTGTTACAAAAAGCTACATATGTTGATTTTATTAGTGTATATCATTCCAAATATCTATTTACCCATGTGCATGCTAGCCATTTAATTTTATGATTAGATCAGCTTAAATTTGTCTACTACAGAAACAGTCACCAACGAAACAAATTATATCGTTTGTGTTATTATTCACATTTGAGTAATTAAATTACAGTTACTGAAAATGTAAATGGGGCCGCTACTAGTTACTGTTATTTTCCTCTATATTGTGCATTTTACCGATAACAAATGTGTATTTGTTTTGCCTTCTGGTCACTCTTTACTGTTTATGCTCAAACGTGACTCTTTCCTGTTTATATTTCTGCGTGCAGTTTGGGAGCTCACCGTTATATATAGCGCCCCTTCTTATGCCCCCTCAAAGATATATTATTAGCGTAAGGAAGAAGGTTACAGCGAACCACACATGCTATTTAGGGTTTGCTAATGTTAGTATGTTTCATAACGAATTAATACTTTTTAAGGGGTGCCTCTGGTATACGAAATTAATTTGTTTTGGTTCTGGAGGAAACTGTGGTAACTACACTGGTAATGAACGTTTGCTTAGCGCTCGACTTTATGGTCGTAGGCTACTTGTAGTTCTTAGCTAGGTAACCTTTGCATACTGCCTGGCTTGCTAAGTCACAGCAACGGCACCACCTTGAACAAAACTTACTGTTTGCTCGGCTGATCAGGAGGCTGGCTTGTGTCTCTCACCGTACAGGAAATATATTCTTACTTTAAACTTAAATAACGTTCATTGCTGAGCATTTTGTGAATTTGGATTTTTCGTCCGCTTTGAATATGGGAGTATTGTTTTGAACTGGGAATGTAAGCCGTGAGTTTTGTAAGCCCACAAGTTAGCAGTGTGGGATAAAAAATAAAGCCTGGACTTCCGTTTGAGTAAATTGGGAAACGCAAAAGTTGCAAAACAAACTTCTTTAATGTCAAAATTAAGACAATGGCTAACACGTATCAAGTGTTCCCCACAATGCATATGCGCCGCTGTTAAAAAGATATTTTTTGTTTTGATGTAGTGAACGCTTACCCATCACAAATTGGATATGGAGTTAAGTTATTTTCATGTACTAGCATGCTTGTTAAAAGATACAGACGAAACTACTAATGTTGTGAACGTTAGTTACCATTTTGCAAATGATTATAACAGCCCTTTATTAGCTGAAGTTTCATAGTTCCATTTTCTTCATGCTAAGATAATAATTAACAAGGCAAAACTGTTATTATCACGACGTAATTAAAGAATCTGCGTTTTGGATCGGTTTCGGAACATGATAGGTAAGCCGTGTAGACATTTAGTTAACTTGACGCTACTTATAATGTAGTTAAACAGAACGCTTGTAACAGTAGCCTAATTATGTCACTCTCCCTTCTAACATATTGTCTTACACATTGGATGTCCCAAGATTTCTTAATTTAAATGAAGGCTAGTAGGCTACTGGTATTTTTCCCACAGGAAATTAATGATCTAGCTTGTACATGCATACGTTAACCAACATTTTATTGCGGTCACTAGATGGCAGTATACACAAGGGTATGATTAATCTTGGTCCTTCATTAGGGTATTTATACCTTTGCGAGATCATGCATTTCAAGATATCCTAATGAATAATGACATAAATGCATTATTATATTATTAGATTAGTAGATTATAGTTGGTTGGGGACAGTCGCATCCTGGAAAAAATACTTAATTCTGGGAAGCCTTAAATGACTCAGCTAAGACCAGCAGTCACATGACAATAAATCGGCAAATCTTCGACTGAACTGCATGTTGGAGCAGAACAGAGGAGCCTTAGACAGGGATACTGTGTGTAGAGAGAGATTGTAAAAATATAAATAGTTCAATATGTATAACATAATGGAGTCTACCCCTTTATCCAGTATTAATAACACTTGTGGGCACTTGGAAAAATAT
>JAPMUY010001191.1:0-17165 GCA_026901105.3 Galaxias olidus
GACATCCTGTGCAACAGAAGCGCTTTTGGACCTGTGGTTCTCCAGCTACACAAACTGCTGTCTGTCAGCGAGATAGAATGAGAACCAGGAGAGTGCAACACCAGCGATCCCAATGCCAGTCGGGTGCGCCAGGAATACTGAGTGGGAGATCGTGTCAAAGGCGGAACTAAGGTCAAGGAAGATGAGGATAGTCAGTAGTCCTGAGTCAGCTGAACAGAGGAGGTCGTTGGTGATTTTGACTAGGACTGTTTTGGTGCTGTGTTTCGAATGGAAACCGGATTGAAAAGGTTTGTGGAGGCGTTATTGGCGTGAAGGTAAGACTGAAGTTGAGCGCCAACCACACTCTCAAGCACTTTGGAAATGAAAGGAAGATTAGAATTTGGACTGTAATTCTTATAGTCCTCAGGTTCAGCACCAGGTTTTGTGAGGATGGGTGAGATTGCAGACGGTTTGAGAGTCGGAGGTATAGTTCCAAATGTGAGGGAGGAGTTGATTATTGTAGCTATCAAGGACGAGATGGATGGGAAACAGGCTTTGATGAGGCTTGTGGGGAGAGAATCAAGCTGACAGGTAGTGGACTTAGATTTGAGGCAGAGCTCAGAGATATATCACAGATCCAGCGGTGAAGTCAGATAAGGAGCTGTCGAATGACAGAGCTGGGACCATCTAGGCTAGTTCTTCTGGTGGGGTGACAGTTGAGGCCACCTGTAGGTGGATGGTGTTGATTTTGGTGGTAAAAAAGGTCAGGACATAAGTGCAGTTTTCTGTGGCGATTTTAGAAGGGATGGTGCCAAGGTGGCTGGAGTAGGTGGCTGACTGTAGAAGAGGGTTCTGGTGTTACCTTTTCCTGCAGAGATGTCCGCGTAGTAGGAGGATTTGGCAGCAGTTAGTTGTGTTTTGTAATTGTGCAGGTGTTCCGATTAAATTTGGGTGTGCACTGAGAGCCCAGTCTTATTACACAGCCGCTCCAGACGGCACCCAATGTTTTTCAGCACGCGGAGGGCAGGGATGTACCAGGGAGCCGAGTGGGCAAACGAGACGAGGCGGATTTTCGAGGGGGCAAGGGAGTCAGGGCAGACATTGTAGTTACTAACCAAATAATCAGTGGAGGAGGATAGGGCAGGCCTGGGGTGAGAGTTGATCAGGGTGCCAAGATCAGTTGTATTGATTTGTTTGATGTTTCTAAATGTGATGGTCTGTTGATCTTTTGTTTTAGTGATGAGGGCATAAACTTCAAAAAAGCACAGCTTTGTGGTCGGAGATGGGAAACTCGGTGTTAACGAGGTTACAGGGAGTGACACCAGTGGAGCAGACTAGATCGAGAATGTGGCCTTTAGTGCGAGTTAGGACTGTGACATGAATGTTAATGAGCAATGGGCGTAAACTCGCGTTCACAACTGAAAACGGCATGTGAGTTTGAAGGGAACAAAGAGACACCCTAGAATAATGAGTGAATATTATATAAATTTTTTAATATATATTTTTTAAATGTGCTTCATAGACTCTAAAGAATCACGCAAAAATATATGATCGTCTACATTATGGGCCCTTTAAAAAGTGACCACTTCTGCAGATACATTTTCTCTTCTAATACCTTTGTGTTTGAATATTAGACACCTTTATAAACCAACTGCAAGGAAATGCTTACACCTCTGGATTTAATAATAATAATAATACCTTACGTCTGGATCTAGAATGGATTTGGCAAGGATAGTGATAGTTTTTCAAACATTATAATGAATACGTCTTTATAGTTTTACTGCTACAGATTCAAATTAAAAATATAACTGCAAGCAGTTTAAGCGGTGGCTGGCTATGAAAAATGTATTACAGGAAAAAAAGAACAATAAGAAAAAAAGAATCAAAAATTTCAGAAAAGAAAGAAAGAAAGAGAATAAAGTACAAATCCGGTAGGAATGGTCATAGAACTCTCATCAAGTGGAGGAGGTTGCACACCCACCAACCTATATAAACTTCAGTATCCTAGATTGCAAAATTAGACTGTTCAAGTATTGTCTTACAAGGTTTTTGTCATTTAGCTCTAACGCCACAATTAGTTCAAATAAACTGACTTGAACGTGCAGACCCAATAATTACATTGAACAGCATCAGTGACTTGGGTAAATTCAACAGAGATCAACCTTCGTATGCCAGATTATTTGCTCTCATACTAGCGCACAATTCATGTATAGTACAGCTCATACATGCTCTGAGTTTATTCACTCACACACCACAGCCACGGTGTCACATTTAACAAAAGTACAAACCAATATCTGCGTTTACAGCGCTTCATAACTCTTTATATAAACATGATAAAAACATAACAAGGAAGCATAAACATGATAACAAGGAAACATTAAGAGCAATGTCCACAAGAATAAAGAGTTACTCGCCAGGCACGCTGGGAGTTACACCTGACGCTACATTACGTCATGTTTCTTCAAGTACAAAGATGTCTGCCATGCGCGGTTGTGACCCTCAGCTCCTAAATACATTTTGTAAGCCAGCCAAGAACAGTGGTTATGGTTTTGGACTTATACGCCTTGAGTAGACCACCAGTTTTGGAAAGAAACAGAGTGATGGACTCCAAAATTTGTAATGGGTGCCAGCATATAAAAGTTTTATCTCACTGCAAGGGGCAAGTTCTGAAATGTTCAGAGCTGTAACCCTAATGGTCTATTTTTTTATGATTTTTGAACACTTGAAACTTTTAACTGCTGCTATAGCGCCACCAACAACGACAATGAGACGGCATGGCATGGGTTTTAATTTTGAGAGGACCTGGACATGTGTGCCAAATTTGGTATATTTTTAACCATGGGAAGTAGGATATTTGGGAGAATGATAATAATAATTAAACTTAACACAAACAGCAATTTACATGTTTTCTGTACAAATTTCTTCAGGTTCGCTCATAATACTTTAAACTGAATAATTATGAAACTTTATAAAAGGAACATTTGGGTGGAATGGTCATAGAACTTTCTGGAAATAGGAGACATGGGCCACCCAGCAACCTATAGCACATTTGGTGTCTTTGACAAATTTACTCTGTTCGATTTCTGCCTCTCAGAAGCTCCCTTGTCATTTAATCAAGACTTCTAACCCGAATGAGAAGACTCGTTCGTGAGAAGACTCGTTCGTGAGAAGACTCGTTCGCCAGACGTCATTAGACCACCACTAACCTTATTTGCCATGCTCTGACTTTATTCACAGACACACCATACACAGTCACGGTGTCACATCTAACTAAAGTACAAACCGATATCTGCGTTTACAACACTTCATAACTCTTTACATAAACATGATAACAAGGAAACATAAACGTGATAACAACAAAACATTAAGCTATCCTATACTGTACAATAGAGTTACTCGCCAGGCATGCTGGGAGTTAAACCCGACGCAACGTTAGTCAAATTTCTTCAAGTACAAAGATGTTTGCCATGCGCGGGGTTGACCCCCAGCTCCAAAATAAATTTGGTAATCCAGCTAAGAATAAATCTAAGAACGTCTCTTTGTCTGATATGACAAATATCTGCTTTGTAATGTTGATTTGACACCTCCTCACTTAATCCTTATAAATGGTAATAGAATTACACAATAACACCTAGGCCTACTGATTGCATCTCATACAACAACAAAAATCGCGTTAGAGTTGTTTGCGCCGCATCTATGGATTTTTTGGTAATAGCAATCATAAATTTAAATCTGACAATGTTTAAATGAGGTTACTCAAAAAGACTCTCTTGACCTGTCACAAGACTGAAAAGTATAACTGACTTGGGTATGCTCAACAGATAGCAATGTCTGTTCACCTATTTCGTTACCAACGTTCACTTTAACAGCGCACATACGGAACGGACGTGACATGCTCTGACCTTATTCACAGACACACCATACACGGTCACACCTAACAAAAGTACAAACCGAAATCTGCATTTACAGGACTTCATAACTCTTTACAAAAACATGTAAAAAACAACAAGGAAGCATAAACATGGTAACAAGGAAACATTAAGAGCACTATCAATAAAAGAGCACAACAATAAAAGAGTTTTACACCCGACGCTACATTACGTCATGTTTCCTCAAGTACAAAGATGTCTGCCTTGCGCGGTTGTGACCCTCAGCTCCGAAATACATTTTAAATCCAGCTATAAACTAATCTAAGAATGTATAAACCTCTCTTTGTCTGATATGACAAATATCTGCTCTGCACTGTCGATCTAACACCTCGCCACATAAATCGTTATTTATAGCTACAAATTTACACAGTAACACCACTACTGCTTGCATTTCATAAAACAAAAGTGGCAATGTAGCAGCTTGCCACGTTGCTATGTGTCTTTTGGTAATAGGATGATAATGTGACAATGTTTGAACGAGGTTACTCAATAAGACGCAACAACAGTCACGGTTGCAAGAAGATTCCCGCCCACTGCCACGAGGGCGGATCTGACAGTGTCCACTGCTAGGTGGGGGAAAAGAAACTAGCCTACTAGTGGCGTTCAAACAAATTGCTTTAACGCGTTAAGAAATATGCGTTAACGCACAATTATACTTGCTATTACTGCCTAATAACTTAGAAAAATGCATTTTGGTGCAGTGTGAGCTCAATTATGACTGTATCGCCAAGCTTGGTTTTGTGTGTAAAGTAGACCATCTGAGGATGATATACAGCGAATTTTTGTTAATTTGGTTTTATGATTTCAGAGGAGTTAGTTCAAATCCAAACAATAATCAACTAAACTTCGCTATTTATAAAAAAAGGCAGTTTGAGGTACATTTTTTAAAACTTTAAGTCGTGATTTGAATCCTAATACAAATATTGTATAGATGTATGATATAAATTGGTCCAATATTGAAGCAGTTAAAAATCGAAATGTACAGTACTGTTTACAGTAATAAATTTGTATGCACTGTGAGCTCAGTTTCTAATGTATCAACACGCTTGGTTTTGTTTTTAAACTAGGCCATCTGAGGATGATATACAGCGATTTTGGTGTAATTTGGTTGTACGGTCTTGGAGGAGTTGTTTCAAATAGTTCAAGTGTCAAAGTGTCAAATCCAACCAAAAAACTACTAAACTCAGATATTTATAAAAAATTTATTTTTCTAGATAGAGTTCTGAAATTTAAATGCTTCATGATATCGGTCTTTGGATTTTTATAAATTTTTTATAACATAGATGCTTTAATGAACCAGTGAGACATGACAAAGTGAATGAGTAGTGTTTACTGTAACACATTTTGATGCGCTGTGGACTCAGTTTTTGAGCAATCAACAAGATATTCAATACAGTTAATGTTGAGAGTCGGAAGATAACATCCTAAAATTTTGATGTGATTTGGATTTACGGTTTTAGACCTATACACTTTGAGTAGACCACCAGTTTTTGAAAAAAACAAAGTGATGGACTTCAAAATTTGTAATGGGTGCCGGCGTATGAAAGTTTTATCTCACTGCAAGGGACAAGTTCTGACATTTTCAGAGCTGTAACCCTAATGGTCAATTTGTTATGATTTTTTTAACACTTGGAACTGTGAACTGCTGCTATAGCGCCACCAACAGGAAGAATGAGACGGCATGGCATGGGTTGTAGTTTTGAGAGGACGTGGACATGTGTGCCAAATTTGGTGCATTTTTAACCATGGGAAGTAGGATATTTGGGGGAATAATAATAATAATACTAACGATTACAATAGTTGCCCGGCTGTACAAGCCGGCCACCTAATAAACATCTTTATTTCAGATCTTGATATTTCTTTTCAGTAACATGCTCCCAAGATCATACCCTGACATCCATTCTGTATTTTAATGTTCTTGCACTCCAAAAAGCATCACTTACAAAACTACAATAATGAATAAAGTTGTACAATTGAGCTAAAACACTATACTGCTGTAAAAAAAACGAAACAAAAAAAAAACATCCCTCCTCAACAAAATTGTCTGGAAAACAATAAACAAAAACTTATTTCAATCCTTCTTAGGAATGTTAGGAAGCCAACATTAGATTCTGTCTCTGAAGAAACATTATGCACTACTGCAGAAACTATGCTATTAATGTATGGCAAACCATCGTATTATTCTTTAAAATGTATTGGTAAAGCCACTGATAGAACAACTATCAAAATAATTCATACAAGTTTGTAATTTGATAATGTCAGGTTTGTAAATCAAGTTCAAAATACATTCATATCTGAAGAATTTAGGTGTAATATTTTTAATGTAATAATTATTTTATAGCATTTCCTGAACCAAGGGTAAAACAGAGCGTATATAATTGGATTCATGGTTGAATTAAAGTAAGCCAGCCACACAAATGACTTAACAAGGCTTGCAGGTATACTTAAGTCTTTGTATTGATCAATGATGGAGTACAGACAGACAGGCATCCAACAAAAGATAAATACCCCCACAACAATTCCCAGTGTCTTAGCTGCTTTGTGCTCTGACCGTTTAGACAGCTCTCCCTTTGCATTTGCACATTGGTTACTGTCTTTAATCTTTCTAGCATGTTCAATAGCCACCAGAAATATTCTGGTATACAGTGCCATCATAACAGTGCAGGGAAAGAAAAAGAATAGCATTGAATCTATTGTTCCAGGAAGAGTGTTAAAGAGTATATTACAACTGCCTAAGCAATAAATTGATTCAACTAAGTCTTCCAGTCCTGCAACATTGGCCCTGGAATATATGAGGCCACATGAGTAAAAAGCAGCCACTACCCAGCAGGCTAACACCATGAAACATGCAACAGACACGGTCACATTCTTCATGTAGCGCAGTGGATTACACACAGCCTCATAGCGGTCCACAGCGATACACACTAGATGTAAGATAGACACAGAGGTTAAAAACATATAGAAGGTGGTGTGGAGAAGGCAGAATGAGTCTCCATAGAACCAACAGCCTTCGACAGCAAGTGATGCACTAAAAGGCATAACAGTCAGTCCCAGCAGCAGATCTGCTAGGGCCAGAGACAGGACCAGCATGTTGGTGGCGCTGTGCAGCTGTTTAAAATGAGCAATACTCAGGATGACAACAGAGTTCCCCACAATAGTGACCATTATCCCAAACACAAATACCATAAAAAGACAACATTTTGCGCCTACACTATACTTTGCCCTGATACATGATAAATTCGAGCCTGGGTAGCAGAGCTGCTCGTCAGATGGATAAATGTCCAGCATCCTAAACTCCAAAACAAAAACCTTGCAGAGACAGGAGGTTCATACATCCGAAATGCTGAGGTGATCAAACGAGATCCACCTCCTCGCTGACCATCACCGACATTTTATACAAACCAATGTCGGAGGTAAAACCCCTTTCAACACCTCTTGAATCACTTAACAGTCACATTACTCAGATCAAATATCAAATATACTTATATAGCATATTTCATACACAAAGGCAATTCAATGTATTTTACACAAAGCAAGCAAAAAAGAAAACATGAAAATAAATAAAATAAAAACGAATGATCACACACACTCAGTACATATGCATTTACCTAGGCAAATAGGTATTGCTTGTGTGAAGCACATTGAATTGCCTGTGTGCACAAAATGTGCTGTACAAATGCATTTGATTTGATTTATCATTAAACTGTTGATTTGTATACCTTTAAATAGTTTACTTAGTATACCGCTGGAATTTGTAACGTAAAAAGTTGACATGATTCAACCACTCAAAGTCTTGAGGGCAGTCAAGCACGTGACAACAATGCTGACTAAGCACTTGAGAGCAAAAAGTAAAAGCAATTACTTTTTATTTGACATTTCAACACTTCTTTTCTGTTCTCAATGTAAAGGTGCCTGTATGCTTCAGGCGAAAGCTAAATAGTTCGCCAGGAGGTAAGCAAACAAAAAGCTAAATGACGTTGCTTTGGTTGTTCGTTAGCCAGTCACAGAACACCCCATTTTTTCTAGCTCGGCAAACGCCAACATCGGCAAACACCCTATGTGATTGGTCCAAGTAAATGTTTGGTAGTAGCCTGCTATGACGAAAGGTTTGGATGTCTGCATGTTGTTTCCAGGTACAGCATTTAAACTGTTTGTTTTGGTCACACCAGCACTTATTTCTAAAACTTTGGAATTTTTATTTGAACTATGAATATTTTTGAGATCAGCTTAACTAAAGAAGTAAAAAAATGTGAACACATTTACAACTTATAACAATAAGTAACCACTCGTAATATTTAGATTTTTAGATCTGTAGCGTTTGATTCTCCCTGCTGTATTGGGGTGCACGCTACAACAAACTCAAATCAGAAGCCGACAAGTATACCATCATAGCCTCGGCAAACAAGCAAACGAGAACCAAGTCACATCGTGTAACAGAACGGTTATGACTGAGAGCGCACTGGAATGTATTCTCGGAACAACAAGTGTTTTTGTAAAAGCAAAGTTTCCGTTTCATTTTTTATTGTCATATATGAACTATCTGAAGATGAAAAGATTTAACAATGACTCAATTAATAAATACGAGTTCATTTTATTGTTCAACAAGGATTATGACAAATTATGATATGACGTTATATGATCTTATCATACCATAATTATAATATATGAAGGTATAACAAAGCATACAATAAAAAAAATTACAACTAATCTAACAAGTTGCAATGATGATCTTGTGCAGTTATATTTGAGTGGGATAATTTCATTGATGTATGTTTACAATTGACATCAAGCGTTAAAAAGGTTAACATTACTTTCACTAAAAATATTTACTCTACAAATTATATTGTCGTTAAATATAGTTTTTATTTCTGAACCAACTGTGAAGGAGTGCATACAGCTCTGGACAAAAAATGTACATGGATTAAAAAAAGAATTACAAAGAAAAAAACTCCTAGTTCGTCAGATTTACGCATTTCACTAATACAGACAGAAATTAGAATACGGAGAATAAGCAATATTGGTTATGAATTCTACATAAATCAGGGTTATAGAAATTTAATAAACTGATGGACAAGACATTCTTAAAGAAACTGTCTTAACAGAAAGATTAAATTGTTCTACCAATCTTCAGTCTGAAGTCATATTTGATATTTACCTTGCTTGAACTATAGCCTATGGTTAAGTTTTATCATGGTTTTGTATCTATCGTGAACATTAAGATGAGCTATTTTTATTCAGTCATTTCAGATATCTAATCAATTCATGTAATTACATGCTAGTTGTAGTTCATTCTGGTAATGTAATAATCTGGCAATGAACAGCTGGTGAGTAGGGTTTACAACATGCTTTGAAATTCAAAAAAATGATAATCACGCCATATAAAGCTGTTAAAATCCATACAAAATATTTCATTTTAGATTGAATCATGTCATGTTTAGCGACATTGTAGATTGAATCATGTCATGTTTAGCGACATTGTAGATTGAATCATGTCTCTAGGTGTTAGACCTATTAGTTTTTTTTGGTATGTTTTACATATTTACAATATTGACATTAAAATCTGTATTTGTAAGCTGAAACAGTTGGGATGCATAAACATTTGCAACCAAAGGTAAATTGAACCAAAGTAAATTAGATTGTATGTTAAACTGTCTAATGGTTTCACACATTGATATCCCTACAATCACATGTTGCCCAGTGATGCCCTTTAGTTTTAAAACGACAGATAATACATGAAAAACCCACAACCACCAGCATAGGCCGACTGACTGGCATCACCACAACCACCATTCGATTTAGTCTGAAATAACACAATACACTATAAACATGTGCATTGATGTTAGCCAAGACATCATCTATTTTGTTCAACTTTGTAAATCCCCTCAAACCTACTGATTTAAATAAATCTGGTTCATCAAGACACTTGTAATAACGTACATTTGTCATTCTGAAAACATAAAACTTTTAGATCAAGCTAAAAATACATTCATATCGGAAGAATTGTGATTGAAAATTTTCAGTGTAATAATGAGTTTAAAACATTTTCTGAACCAAGGGTAAAACATAGCATAAATAATTGGGTTAATAGTGGAATTAAAGGATGCCAGCCAGAGTAATACCTCAAAGACAGTTCCAGGTACGCTATAGTCAATGTAGTAATTAATGATGGAGTTTAGAAAGAAAGGCATCCAACAAAATATAAATACCCCCACCACAATTCCCAGTGTCTTGGCTGCTTTGTGCTCTGAGCGTTTTGACAGCCTTCCCTTTGTATTACAAAATTGGTTACTGTCTTCAATCTTTCTAGCATGTTCTTTAGCTACCAAAAATATTCTGGTATACAAGCCCATCATGACAGTGCAGGGAAAGAAAAAGAATAGCAAAGGGTCAATAGTTCCCCAAAGAGAGTTAAAGAACAAGTTACAGCTGCCTAAGCAATAAATCGATTCTAGAAAGTACTCCAGCCCTGCAATATTGGCCTTGGAATATATTAGTCCATAGGAGTAGATTGCAGCCACTACCCAGCAAGCTAACACCATGAGCCATGCCACATTCATAGTGACCTTCTTCATGTAGCGCAGTGGATTACACACAGCCTCATAGCGATCCACAGCAATACAGACGATGTGTAAAATTGAGACAGCGGCTAGAAACATGAAGAAAGCAGAGTGAAGCAGGCAGAATGAGTCTCCAAAGAACCAACAGCCCTCGACAGCAAGTGATGCACTAAAGGGCATAACGGTCAGTCCCAGCAGCAGATCTGCTAGGGCCAGAGACATGACCAGCATGTTGGTGGGGCTGTGCAGCTGTTTAAAATGAGCAATACTCAGAATGACAACAGAGTTCCCAAAAATAGTGACCATTATGCCAAACGAAAACACAACATACAAACCACATTGAGCCCCTGCACTAAACTGTACCCTGTTACATGAAACATTAGAGTCTGGGTAGCAAAGCTCCTCATCTGCTGGTTTATCCAGCATTATCAACGTTACTAAACAACAACCCACCAGACAAGATTCATAAAAATTCTTTAGAGATCCACCTCTTCACGCAGTCTCAGACATTTATACACCATCAAGCTTGAACCCCCCCCGCAAATAAACCTTGAATCACAAAAGATCACATGATCTACATGCTCCAAATCCCACACACATGCATTGCAAGCTCATGCTTTTAACTGTCCAAATAGATAGGATGATATAATTTGTTCATGATGATAGAGGTGGTGAAATAAACCACTAAAATAATTAAACTGCTTAAAAACTCTTTCAGGTATTTTTTGTATTGTGTAATGACGTAGGTTGCCAAGAGGGTGGGGAATGTTTTCGTAACAGTTCAAACCATAGAGTGCATCTGAGCCCACATGACTTATTTGTTTGATGACGGTAATAAAAAAAAGTTAAACAATAAGTAAGTAAAGCAAACATATCACATGAGGCAAGATTTAAACATTTTAAATTTACTATTTTAATGTTATCTGGATTGGCTGGGATTCAGTGTGTCTCAAACTTTGGCAGGAGGGAACATTAATAAAGGAGTACAAAATGTGAGTCTGTTTGCGTGTCTTGTAAAGCCTGGTTTACACTTCTGGAAAGATGCACCTTAATGTCTCTGCTTAGCTAAGCATAGATGGGGTTTCTGGGAAAGCGTCGCTCGCAGAGGCCCGATGACTTTGGAAACGGGGAGTCCTCCCAAATCCTAAGAGCTCCCATGCGTCAAACAATTGCTGATTGGTTTTTAAAGGGAAGGAAAGAAGAAATGAGAAGATATCCGGTAAAATTTGGATTTGAAAATATTCCCAGATCGCCATTAAAACAACCACAAAGCAGTTTGAGGAACAGCTCGCGGAACAGGTTGGTAAATAGATATTTGTACGATCATATTGCAAAAAAACTACAGAAATACGGTTTGTATCCCTGTTTCTTCTAAAAATATGTATGTACGTTCTGGATAAGTAAATGTGACACTGCCCCACAGTAAACCCGTGGAAGCATGCAGGCAAACTGCTGTTCAAACTTCAACGCACGGAATGTTTGCAAATCGCCAACGCAGAAGTATAAACCAGGCTTGAGTCATAAGGTTAGATCATAGATTTTAGTTCAATAATGATTGAAAAAAATCTGACACAACAACCTACAAGAAACAGTCAGCTTAATGAATTGCCAAATGACTCGTTCTTGTTATTAAGTTTCCATAAAACATTGAGTTAGGAAAAAGACAACGGTCACTCAACACACGCTGGTGTGGAGAAGGCAAAATGAATCTCCATAGAACCAACAGCCTTCGACAGCAAGTGATGCACTAAAAGGCATAACAGTCAGTCCCAGCAGCAGATCTGCTAGGGCCAGAGACATGACCAGCATGTTGGTGGGGCTGTGCAGCTGTTTAAAATGAGCAATACTCAGGATGACAACAGAGTTCCCCACAATAGTGACCATTATCCCAAACACAAATATTATAAAAATAATAAATTTTTTCGCCTTCACTATACTGTGCCCTGATACATGATAAATTAAATTAGAGCCTGGGTAGCAGAGCTGCTCGTCTGATGGATAAATGTCCAGCATCCTAAACTCCAAAACAACAACCTTGCAGAGACAGGAGGTTCATACATTAGAAATGTTGAGGTGATCAAACGAGATCCACCTCCTCGCTGACCATCACAGACATTTTATACAAACCAATGTTAGAGGTAAAACCCCTTTCAACACATCTTGAATCACTTAACGGTCACATTACTCAGATCAAATATCAAATATACTTATATAGCACATTTCATACACAAAGGCAATTCAATGTATTTTACACAAAGCAAGCAAAAAAAAAACATGAAAAGAAATAAAATGAAATCAAATGATCACACACATTCAGTACATATGCTTTAACCTAAGCAAATAGGTATTGCTTGTGTGAAGCACATTGAATTGCCTATGTGCACAAAATGTGCTATACAAATGCATTTGATATGATTTATCATTAAACTGATGATTTTTATACCTTTAGTTTACTTGGTATACCGCTGGAATCTGTGACGTAAAAAGTTGACATGATTCAACCACTCAGTTTAGCACGTGACAACAATGCTGACTTAGTACTTGGGGGATAAAAGTAAATGCGAATACTTTTAATTTGACATATCAACACTTCTTTTCTGTTCTCAATGTAAAGGTGCCAGTATGCTTCAGGCGAAATCTAAATAGTTCGCCAGGGGGTAAGCAAACAAAAAGCAAAATGGCGTTGCTTTGGTTGTTCGTTCGCCAGTCATAGAACACCCAATTTTTTCAAGCTCGGCGAACACGGCAAAAGCCAACATCGGCAAACATCCTATGTGATTGGTCCAAGGAAATGGTAGGTGGTAGCCTGCTAAGACTAAAGGTTTAGATGGCTGCATGTTGTTTCCTGGTACAGCATTTAAACTGCTCAGTTTGGTCACACCAGCACTTATTTAGAAAACATTGGAATTTTTATTTAAACTATGAATACCTTTGGAATTAGCTTATCTGAAGAAGTAAAAAAATATGAACACATTTACAACTCATAACAAGTCATTTTTCGATCTGTAACATTTGGTTCCCCCTGCTGTATTGTGGTGCAAGCTACCACAAACTCAAATCAGAAGCCGACAAGTATACCATCACAGCCTCGGCGAACAAGCAAAAAAGATCAAAGTCATATCGTGTCACAGAATGGTTATGACTCAGAGCGCACTGGAATGTATTCTCAGTTGGACAAGTGTTTTTGTTGCAGCAAAGTTTCTGTCATTTTTATTGTCATATACGAACTATCTGAAGATGAAACGATTTAACAATGATTAAATTAATAAATACGAGTTCATTTTATTGTTCAACAAGGATTATGACTAATTATGATACGACGTTATATGATGTTATCATACCATCATTATAATATATGAAGGTATAACAAAGCATTTAATAAAAAAAATTACAACTAATCTAACAAGTTGCAATGATGATCTTGTGCAGTTATATGTGGGTGGGATCATTTCATTGATGTATGTTCACAATTGACATCAAGCGTTAAAAAGTTGAACATTACTTTCACAAAATATATTTACTCTACAAATTATATTGTCTTTAAAAAAAACTTTTGTTTGTGAACCAACTGTAAAGAAGTGCATGCAGCTCTGGACATAAAATGTACATGGATTAAAAAAAGACAATTACAAAGAAAAAAACTCCAATTTCATTTGATTTACGCATTTCACTAATAGACAGAAATTAGAATATGGAGAATAAGCAATATTGGTTATGAATTCTACATAAATCAGGGTTATACAAATGTAATAAACGGATGGAAAAGACATTCTTAAAGAAACTGTCTTAACAGAAATATTCAACTGTTCTATCAATCTTCAATCTGAAGTCATATTTGCTATTTACCTTGTTTGAACGATGGCCTATGGTTTAGTTATGTCGTGGGTTTGTATCTATCTTGAACATTAAGACGAGCTATTTTTACACAGTCAATTCAGACTTCTAATCAATTAATGTAATTACATGCTAGTTGTAGTTCATTCTGGCAATGTAATGTAATAGTCTGGCAATTAACAGCTGGTGAGAAGGGTTTACCACATGCTTTGAAACTTTCAGAAAATGATAATTACACCATATAAAGCTGTTAAAATATATTTTAATAAATGTTTCACGAGAAGGTATATATATATATATATATATATATACACACACCCACACATACACACACATATATATATATACACACACACACACATTATATATATATATACACACATATATATACATACAAATATACATATACATATATATACATACATATACATATGTACATACATATAGATGCATTTATGATGTATGACCTGCCTAGTAACTTACCTAGTAAAACTAGATTTTTCATCATAGATAGATACATTCCTTTATTGTCATAAAAAAAACCTAGATTCTAAATTAAATGCACACGCTGGGGAGCGACATTGTAGATTGAATCATGTCTCTAGGTGTTAGACCTATTAGGTTTTTTTGGTATGTTTTACATATTTACAAAATTGACATTAAAATCTGTACTTGTAAGCTGAAACAGTTGGGATGCATAAACATTTGCAACCAAAGTGAAATTTAACCAAAGTAAATTAGATTGTATTTTGTACTGTTTTAATGGTTTCACACATTAATATCCCTACAATCACATGTTGAGGATGCCCTTTAGTTTTAAAATGACATATAATACATGAAAAACCCACAACCACCAGCATAGGCCGGCTGACTGGCATCACCACCACCACCATTAGATTTAGTCTGAAATAACACAATACACTATAAACATGTGCATTGATGTTAGCCAAGACATCATCTATTTTGTTCAACTTTGTAAATCCCCTCAAACCTACTGGTTTAAATAAATCTGGTTCATCAAGACACTTGTAATAACGTACATTTGTCATTCTGAAAACATAAAACTTTTAGATCAAGCGAAAAATACATTCATATCGGAAGAATTGTCATTGAAAATTTTCAGTGTAATAATGAGTTTAAAACATTTCCTGAACCAAGGGTAAAACATAGCATAAATAATTGGGTTCATAGTGGAATTAAAGGATGCCAGCCAGAGTAATACCTCAAAGACAGTTTTAGGTATGCTATAGTCAATGTAGTGATTAATGATTGAGTTTAGAAAGAAAGGCATCCAACAAAAGATAAACACACACACTACAATTCCCAGTGTCTTGGCTGCTTTGTGCTCTGAGCGTTTAGACAGCCCTCCCTTCGTATTACAAAATTGGTTACTGTCTTCAATCTTTCTAGCATGTTCTTTAGCCACAAAAAAAATTCTGGTATACAAGCCCATCATGACAGTGCATGGAAAGAAAAAGAATACCAAAGGGTCAATAGTTCCCCAAAGAGAGTTAAAGAACAAGTTACAGCTGCCTAAGCAATAAATCGACTCTAGAAAGTACTCCAGCCCTGCAACATTGGCCTTGGAATATATTAGTCCATAGGAGTAGATTGCAGCCACTACCCAGCAAGCTAACACCATGAGCCATGCCACATTCATAGTGACCTTCTTGATGTAGCGCAGTGGATTACACACAGCCTCATAGCGGTCCACAGCAATACAGACTATGTGTAAAATTGAGACAGAGGATAAAAACATGAAGAAAGCAGAGTGAAGCAGGCAGAATGAGTCTCCAAAGAACCAACAGCCCTCGACAGCAAGTGATGCACTAAAGGGCATAACAGTCAGTCCCAGTAGCAGATCTGCTAGGGCCAGAGACAGGACCAGCATGTTCGTGGGGCTGTGCAGCTGTTTAAAATGAGCAATACTCAGAATGATAACAGAGTTCCCAAAAATAGTAACCATTATGCCGAACGAAAACACAACATACAAACCACATTGAGCCCCTGCACTAAACTGTAACCTGTTACATGAAACATTAGAGTCTGGGTAGCAAAGCTCCTCATCTGCTGGTTTATCCAGCATTATCAACGTTACTAAACAACAACCCACCAGACAAGATTCATAAAAATTCTTTAGAGATCCACCTCTTCACGCAGTCTCAGACATTTATACACCATCAAGCTTGAACGCCCCCCCCCCCCCCAAATAAACCTTGAATCACAAAATATCACATGATCTACATGCTCCAAATCCCACACACATGCATTCCAAGCTCATGCTTTTAACTGTCCAAATAGATAGGATGATATCATTTGTTCATGATGATAGAGGTGGTGGCATAAACCACTAAAATAATTAAACTGCTTAAAAACTCTTTCAGGTATTTTTTGTATTGTGTAATGACGTAGGTTGCCAAGAGGGTGGGGAATGTTTTTGTAACAGTTCAAACCATAGAGTGCATCTGAGCCCACATTACTTATTTGTTTGATGACGGTAATAAAAAAAGTTAAACAATAAGTAAGTAAAGCAAACATATCACATGAGGCAAGATTTAAACATTATAAATATTATATTTTAATGTTATCTGGATTGGCTGGGCTTCAGTGTGTCTCAAACTTTGGCAGGAGGGAACATTAATAAAGGAGTACGAAATTTGAGTCTGTTTGCGTGTCTTGTAAAGCCTGGTTTACAGTTCTGGAAAGACGCACCTTAATGACTCTGCTTAGCTAAGGAGAGATGGAGTTTCTGGGAAAGAGTCGCTTACAGAGGCCCGATGACTTTGGAAACGGGGAGTCCTCCCAAATCCTAAGAGCTCCCATGTGTCAAACAATTGCTGATATGTTTTTTAAATGGAAGGAAAGA